>MU732118.1:151862-200485 GCA_026770625.1 Nicotiana glauca
ATAAGTGGTAAGTGGTCATCCCAACTACCTTTGAAATCCAAGACATACGCCCGTAACATATCCTCAAACGTTTGAATAGTCTGCTCGGCCTGACCGTCGGTCTGCGGATGGAAAGCTGTGCTAAGCTCCACCTGAGTACCCAAACCCTGCTGAAATTTTTTCCAAATATTAGCTGTGAACTGGGCCCCTCGATTCGAGATAATAGAAAGTGGAGTGCCATGAATCCGCACTATCTCCTTGATATACAACCTAGCATATTGTTCTGCAGTATCAGTGGACTTGACTGGCAAGGAGTGAGCTGATTTGGTGAGTCGATCCACTATTACCCAAATTGAGTCGAACTTGCACTGAGTGGGAGGTAACCCTACCACAAAATCCATATTGATCATCTCCCATTTCCACATTGGTATTTCTATGAGCTGAGTTAATCCACCAGGCCGCTGATGCTCAGCCTTCACTTGCTGACAATTCGGACATTTAGATACAAAGTTTGCCACACCCCTTTTCATACCGTTCCACCAATTAATCTCCTTGAGGTCATGATACATTTTTGTAGAACCTGGGTGTACAGAATACCTGGAAATATGAGCCTCCGCCATCACCCTCTCCCGAAGCTTATCCACACCGGGACACATAGCCTACCTTAACACCGCAATACACCGTCCTCGCCGCTGAGCGAAAATGCCGAAGTCTTTTTATTCATAACTGCTTCCTTTATCTGAGCCAATGCTGGATCCATAAACTGCTTCTCCTTGAAAACTTTACAACTCTAGAACTTTGAACTCCCAAGCACAATACTCTTTCAAATTCTCTACCCTCTGCTGAGACTTTTACACTACTTTGTTTGCAACTTGGCTTTTCAGGTCTACTGTATTTACTTACCTATTTTTCCTGAAACTGGTATGTCTCAATTTAATTTCAGCTCCTTCCCTATGTGTTTACTTTACAGTTTCCATCTTCTGGCTTACTTTGTTGTTCATACTCTGTATTAAGCATGTTCTTTCTTTTATGTTTACTGCTTGCTATAAAATCCCCATACCCCATTCCCTTTTGTTTGCTGAGTTAAAGTTCATGACCTGGCAGTATCCAAATTGCTGCCCAGGTCTTAACCTGACCTTCAATAGGTCTTAACTCCCAAATTTAAGCTGACAAGTTGTTTAGGGGTGTGCCAGCATCCTAATTATTGAGCATGACCACTAGTTTGTCATGGCTTTCCCTAATTCCCCCTCTATTGTACTTACACTTATTCTTAGACTCTAAGTTATGCCCCTTCCTATAAGCCTTGCCTTGGTAACCTTGAGTTCCATCTGAACTTGGACATCTGAGGGCTGGCCATTCCACACTACGCCATAATCTGATCCTGCAAATGTAATTGGGTGTAAGCACTACTTGGAGTTCATGAAGCTCCTTGGAACTTTGACACACCCAAAGGATGAAAAACTCTTTGGAATCTAGTCTTTGGAAGTTGGTTTATTTCATGTTTCAGACTAAGAGTCTAAATTAGGCTCTCCTTGGTTGGAATTTTAATTTCTGATGTAGTTTTTATTTACTTTTTTGGATTCATTCAAGTTGTAATAATTTTGTAATACTTATGGGGTGTATAGTGAAAATGGGGGAGGGTCTCTCATGTTATGCATATGGGGTAGACATCATGTTTTTAGGTCTTTACTTCTGCAACCAAAACATCTTCTCACTTACGTTTCTGCATATAGAGATCCTGCCTATAATTTCATTACTATGTCTAAGCTTTTCTTGCCATCTAGAGTGTTTTCTCCAAAAGACTTTGTCAAAAATAGTTTCCTTCCGATTTTTAGGGTTACTGCAAGGGTTTTTGAAGAAAACTTTTTGATTCTTTTTCTTCTTTGCTTTATATGTGTTTGTTTATGCCTTGCTCGTATGATTTCTTTTATTTTATGCATGTATTGTCTTTTACCTCTTCGTTTCTACTCCTATTAATCTCTGCTATGTTTTCACTGCTATTCTGCTATATGTGCCTACCGTTAAAGTTATTTGATTTTTTTTGACATAGTTCATGTTCTTACACGCTTCATCTGCTTGTTTTCAAGTTTGTACTGTCTCCTTCTTCTGAACTCATTTAGGTCATGAGTTTCTCAAATATGTTCTTCATGATTTTTCTTCCTTTGTCGTTCAAGCATGCTGCCATGTCTGTTTTGTTGAGACTCTAAAAACAAACGGTTTGCTTTCTCACTTCCATGTCTGATTCAATATTTGAAACCATTGGATTTGGGGTTTCCTTTCGACGACTTTGATTTTTGTGTTCGAGTCAGGGTTCCACATTGGGACCCTGGACTCTCAGACTCACTATGAGTCTGCAGGTTGAACCTGTATCTCTTTGCTTATGTTTCTGAACTTCTCTTTGATTAAAGTTCTCTTTTTAAATAACTTAACAGTCTCTTCTTTATTTACATATTTGTGTGTTTATATACGAGAATTATTCTTTCAAATAGGCTTTGCCAACTACTAATTAATTGTGAATTCCTTTAATTGTGTTCATTCTATTGTTACTGGTTTTCCCTAATTGAACCTTTCTTTACCCTTTTTCCTGAATCAATTCATTCAAGTAGAAGTCTGAAATTTTAATTTTTACTGGTTGATTCCCTTTAATTTTTTTACAAACCGTGTACTATTAGTTTGTTACCTTAAATAGCTTCCATGTGCTTGCCCTTTATTATACTACTGGGAAAATATTTTTTAAAATCCCTTTCCATAATTGCTTTACCCATTTGAAATCAGAATCCCTTAACTAAAGGGAGACTGATCACAATGATATTTCCTTACCTTTTTCTTGTTTATCTGCTACACTATAAATGGGGCCCGACCCTTGTGCATTGAAACAGGCTTTATATTTTAATCTTTGAAAAACTTTACAACACTAGAACTTTGAACTTCCAATCACAATATCTTTTCAATCTCTCTACTCTCTGTTGAGACTTTTGTACTGCTTTGCTTTGTAATTTGGTTTTTCAAGACTGCTGTTTTACTTACCTGTTTTTCCTAAAACTGGTATGTCCTAAATTAATTTCAGCTCCTTCCCTGTGTGTTTATATTACAGTTGCCATGTTCTGGTTTACTTTATTGTTTATACTCTGCATTAAGCATGTTCTTTCTTTTATGTTTACTGCTTGCTATAAAAACCCCATACCCCCATTCCCCTTTGGGTGCTAAGTCAATGTTCATGGCCTGGCAGCATCCAAATTGCTGTCGAGGTCTAAACCTGACCTTCAATATGTCCTAACTCCCAATTTAAGCTGACAGGCTGGTTAGGGGTGTGCTAGCATCCCAATTGCTGGGCATTACCACTAGTTTGTCATGTATTCCCCTAATTCCCCCTCTACTGCACTTACACTTATTATTAGACTCTAAGTTCTGCCCCCTCCTATGAGCCTTGCCTTGGGGACCTTTAATTCCTTCTAAACTTGGACATTTGAGGGCTAGCCATTCCACACTATATTATAATCTGATCCTGCAAATGTAATTGGGTGTAAGCACTGCCTGGAGTTCATGAAGCTCCTTGGAACTTTGACACACACAAGGGATTATAAAGGCTTTGGAAGTCTGATCTTTGGAAGTTGGTTTATTTCGTGTTTCAAACTAGGAGTTTGAATTAGGCTCTCCTTGGTTGGAATTTTAATCTCTCATGTAATTTTTATTTACTTTTCTAGATTCATTCAAGTTGGAATAATTTTGTAATACTTGTGGGGTGCACAGTAAACAACGGGGGAGGGTCTCTTATGTCATGCATATGGGGTAGAAATCATGTTTTAGGCTTTTATTTCCACAACCACAACACTTTCATTTATGTTTCTTCATATAGAGATCCTACCTATAGATTTTTCATATAGATATCCTGCCTATAGTTTTTCTCAATACTATATATGGAAATCTTGCCTATAGTTTGTTTCAATACTTCATGTAGAGATCCTGACTATAGTTTATTTCATTTCAACATATAGAAACCATGCCTATAAGATTCTGCATGTCAACATATAGAATTCATGCCTATAAGATTCTGCATTTCAACATATAGAAGCCATGCTTATAAGTTTTTGCATTTTCTGCACTTGCATATGTTATTAGGCAAAAAATCCATAGGTTAAGGAATAATCAATTGCATCTTAGATACCAAGCTAATAGGATCCCTATATTCACATAACCGTTTAAAAATTGGTAACGCTTAGAATTCATGTCTATAGGAGCGATCGTTTTAATCTGATTCATTTGCGAGTCTAAAATCAATAATAATATTATTAACATCTGCAGAATTGATTCATCTCTAAAAGCAGTAATCCTTCCTTAAAGTCAATATGTATCACCTTCTTAGACATCATGCCTATAGGTATCACCTAGGAAAACTATTAGGTAATCAATTAATTATACCAGTCTTTAATAATTACAACTAGCAGGCAGGCCTAATTCGGACTTCTTATCTGAAAATATGTGATAAATCAGTCACCCCCTTTCGTTTAATTTGAATTAAAGACCTAACCAGTACTTTCAAGTCATGCTAAACAATTTCTACTTTGATTGAGGAGGCCTAGTTGAGCCTTAACTACTATGTGTCTTCCCCTTAACTGCTCTTATGTGTTTTGTTTGTCGCACTAGATTTTGTCCTTTTAAACTTCATAAGCCAATATCCCTTCCCTTTAGGAATAGTAGTCCCAACTGCCTTCGGAACTGATAGGATTAGGACGGGTAGTAGCATGCAATAAGTAACGAGGTTATTCCGTATTTTAGTACCTTAACTGGGTGGGAAAGGGTAGACATGGATATGATGATCACGCGATAACACTACGCGTATAATTAGTTACCGAGTGTTGCGTGGGTGATCCATGTTATTTATAAGCCTAGGACCCCCTCCCTCTTTATGTGCTTTTTTTTAGAATTTTCTTCAAAGCTGTCAATTTTCCAGTTCTTTCAAATCTTTTATTTTGCTTTTATCATTTAAAACCTCTTTAAATTTCCAGTACTGTTTTCTTTTCCAAATTTTCGCCCATTTCATCTATTTGTTTGATTATTTTCATCAGTTATTTGACTCCCATTTTTCTGCACTTGTATATTCTTTAGACAACTATGAAATCACCTAAATCCTAAACTTCAGCTTGTTATTTAACTTTATATTTTCCCCTACTTGTAATCGTTATGTGAAAATTGTCTTGTACATTTATTTGCTGTTAAAGTCACAATTGTAGCATGGCCGGGAACAACACTAGTGGATCTTGGGGGGTGCCTAACACCTTTCCCCTAAGATAATTTCAAGCCCTTACCATTCTCTGCTTCTTCTTCTCTTTTAATTTCTTAGTGTCCTAATGCACTTAATCATTAGGTGGCGACTCTTCTAAATCTCTGTGAAAACTCGGCCGGTCGTCTTAAGAATTAATGCCCCAATCCCCTATTAACTGCTTCCCCTAAGTTCATTTCTGCTATTTTGGTTTGCTGGTACATTCGGTGTTGGGTTTCAGAGAGTTTTGGTACACTTAGTCCCTAAATGAGAGCTTAAGTATTGAAAAATGGTCCGTAATCGGAGCACTATGAAGATGGCTTCATAATGGAAATCTGATAGTTCCGTTAGCTTCGTTAGGTGATTTCGGGGGTTGGGAGCATGTCCGGAATGTATTTTGGAGGTCAGTAGCTCATGTAGGCTAGAAATGCCGAAGTTTGAATATTTGAAGTTTCCGGTGTGATAGTGAATTTTTTATCTGCGGGTCGGAATGGAATTCCGGAAGTTGCGGTAGCTCTGCCATGATATTTTGGATGTGTGTGCAAAATTTCAGGTCATTCGAACATGTGTAGATTAGGTTTTTGATCGAAAGCGTATTTGGAAGAAAATTGAAGTTCTTAGGATTGAATCATTGATTAAATCGGGTTTCCGGTGTTGTTTTAGGTATTTTAAGGAATGGTACAAGTTCGAATAATGTATTAGGTGGTATTGGTGCTTTTGGTTGAGGTCCCGGGGGCCTCGGGATAATTTCAGATGGATAACGGAGAAATTTTTAAGTGTTGCAGCTGCTGGTATTTTTGCTTCTGCGGCATGGGAACCGCATAAGCGGCTTCCTCGTCGCAGAAGCGAGTTTAGGCATCTTCTCAGGAGCCACAGAAGCGGTCCCTATTCTGCATAAGCCGGACCACAGAAGCGAAGTGTGTACTGCAGAAGCGAAGCCTGGTCCTTTAAGTGAAAACCGCAGAAGCGGCTTGGTTTCCGCAAAAGCAAGACCCTAGAAGCGGTCCCTTGTCCGCATAAGCGGAAATTTCTATTCTGAAATAATAAATTCAAGGGTTAAGTTTCAAAAGTTGGAAAATCAATTGAGAGCTCGGGAGAGGGCGATTTTTATAGGTTTTTGAAGAGAAGATTATTGGGTAACGTTTTCCTAATCCTATTTAGTTGTATTTCATCAATATCTAGCTTAATCCATCATCTAATTTCGAATTTTGGATCGAAAATTAGGAAACACTTCTTAGACCAAACTATTGGGTTTTGAGGAGCATTTGACCTCCGATCTGGGATATTTTTATATGGTTAGACTTATGAGAGTACGAGGGTTCTGAAAATGTGAAATTCATTCGATTCCGAGGCGTTGACTTGAGGGACGTTTTGGTCAATTCTATCTATTTTCGCGCCTAGCTTTAAATTTAATAGTGGAATCAGTTGTTTGCAATATTATTTATGATATGTAATTGAATTGAATAGATTTGGCCATTTGGAGTCGGATACTCGTAGCAAAGGCGTGGTTCCTAGTTAATTATTGAGCCGGTTTGAGGTAAGTAGCTTATCTAACCTTGTGTGGGGGACTTTTACCCTTAGGACATGATCTTTGAATATTGGAATGCCTCGTACGCGAGGTGACGAGCGCGTACTTGAGCTAGTTTTTGTAAACCCGTTTCTACTTGAAGTATTTAAATTGAGATTTCTTGTTTACTTGTTCATTTTAGATTATAAGTTTAAACTTGTGCTAGCTTAGAGAAGCATGTTTGGCTGACTTACTTGCTTAATTGTTTAACTATATTATTTGTACTCTGTGAAGCGTGTTAGGCTAGAAATTACTACTACTTATACTGATTTTTGCATTTATTCTGAGAATAGGAGTTTTTGTTTTTGTGTGTTTAATTTGGGACTACAGGACGACTTCCCGGGAGATCCCCTTGTACTTGATTTATTCTGGATTGAGGGTGTGGGATACCAAGAGATCCCTGGCACATGTATTTCTATATATCGAGATACCAAGAGATCCCCAGTGTATATGATGAGTATACTAAGAGAACCTCGGGATACCAAGAGATCCCCAGTGTCTATGATGAGGATACCAAGAGATCCTCGGGATACCAAGAGATGCCTAGTGTATATGATGAGGATACCAAGAGATCCTCGGGATATGATGAGGATACCAAGAGATCCCTGGTGCATATTATGAGGATACCAAGAGTTCCTCGGTATACCAAGAGATCCCCGGCTATTATTCCTTGTTGAGAGCAGTACTCTTTGTATAGTTACCTTCATTCTCTATTACTATTCTTCCTTATTTATCTGGTTTAGATTCTTGCGGTAGACTTTATTTAAAATGTTTCCGTTATCTTATTATTTATTATATTTTATCTCAGTATGGCCATGACCTTCCTCGTTACTACCCAACTGAGGTTAGGCTTGGCACTTACTGAATACCGCTGTGATGTACTCATGCCCCTTCTGCGCATGTTTTTCATGTGCACATCCAGGTTCCTCCTCCCAGGAATATTACCATTGAGGCGAGGAGTTATACATAGACTTCGAGGTATATCTCCCGCGTCCGAAGACTAAGAGTCTCTATTCTATTCCAGATTTAGTATCTAGTTTATTCCTTTCTCTCAGTTGTTTAGATATTCTGGAGTTAGAGCAGCGTACTATGCTTCTATTGGCCTGTGGTTCCTATGAGTTTCCAGGTTTTGGGATTGAGTTGTAGACTTCCGCATTTCTTTTGGTTGTATAGGCCGAGCGGCCTTATATGCAGTCATTATTTTTATATATGTTTAGTTTTTAATTAATTATTCTGCAAGTTATATTAAATTTCCACATTGTTAGGCTAACCTAGTTGTAGGAACTATATGCCATCACACCATGTTCATGGAGGGTGAACTGGGGTCGTGACAAGTTGGTATCGGAGCTCTATTTTCATAAGAGTCACGGAACACAGGCCGGTTTATTAGAGTCTCGCTGATCGGTACGGAGACGTTTGTACTTATCTACGAGAGGCTATGTAAATATTTAGGAAAAATCTTCATTTTATTTGAATTCCTTGTCGTGCGATATTTTTGACATCAATTCTAAGCTTATGTCTTCTATTGTCTCACAGATGGTGAGGACACGTGCTACGCGAGATGACCAGGCACCCGCACCCCCTACTGCAGCCGTTAGAGGCCGCGGCCAGGGTAGAGGTCGAGAACGCGCATGTGGTACAGCCAGAGTACCTGCACGAGCTGTTGCCGAGGTACCACTAGCAGATTCAGCCGGAGCCCAGGCACCTGGCATACTTACTACTGCCACTACTACTCTAGCGCTCCAGGAGACTTTGGCTCAGTTCATGAGCATGTACACCACCTTAGCTCAAGCAGGGTTGCTTCCCCTTGCTGCAGCCACATCCCAAGCTGGGGGAGGAGCACAGACTCCCACTGTCCGCATTCCTAAGCAGCGAGTGCAGGTTGAGTAGGCTCTCGAGATTATTCCCGCACCGCTTGCAGCTCTAGCTTAGCCCGAGGATGTGTCAGCTGCTACAGAGGACGAGCACTAGAGACTTGAGAGGTTTAAGAAATATGATCCCCCACTATTTAGTGGACTAGTATCAGATGATGACTTGGGATTTTTGGAAGAGTGTCATCGTATTCTTTGCACTATGGGCATAGTGGAGTCCAGCGGGGTTTCTTTCACTCCTTTTCAGCTTCGGGAAACCACCTATGATTGGTGGTGCACTTATGAGATAGATTGTCTAGTCGAGGCTGCTTCACTGACTTGGACCCAGTTCTCGGAGATGTTTATGAGAGAGTTTGTCCCCCAGAGTCTTAGGGACGCATGGCGCGTAGAGTTTGAGAATTTGCACCATAGTGCTATGACAGTTTCAGAGTATGCTATCCGTTATACCGGGTTGGCCAGGCATGCACCGGCTTTGGTTGCTACAGTTCGGGAGAGAGTACACTAGTTCATTGAGGGTCTTATTCCACCCATCAGATCTAGCATGGCTCGAGAGTTGGAGATGGACATTCCTTATCAGCAAGTAGTGAGCATTGCTAGGAGGATTGAGGGTATGCTCACCAGGGAGAGAGGGGAGAGAGAGGCCAAGAGGTCTCGAGAGTCTAGGCACTAATCTGGTGACCGTACCCCAACAGTAGGTCGACATGGTAGGGGTTTTGTGGGTTTCCCCGTTCATTCAGCTCTTCCAGCAGCCAACAGTGCTTTAGCTCCGCCTATACCTCAGGAGCCTTACTATGCACCTCCAGTTTCAAGCGCTCTTCCTGTGTTGGGTGCTTTCAGAGGTCAGTCTAGTAGACTTGGCCCTAGCAACATACAACCATCACGTCCTCCTAGAGCTTATTTTGAGTATGATGACACCCTCCATGTGGTGACGGATTGCCTTAGACTTGGGAGGAGTGCACCTCCACAGACTGCTCAACCACAACGTGCTCCTCAGAGTTCTTAGGCCATGATCACAGCTCCCGCTGCTACCTTTTCTGCCCATCCAGCTAGGGGCAGAGGTCGAGGAGGTTGAGGTTGCTTTCGAGAGAGAGGCCAGGCCAGATATTATGCTATTCCTGCTCGTACCGAGTCTGTTGCCTCCGATTTTGTCATTATAGGTATTATATTAGTTTGTCATAGAGAGGCATCGTTTCAATTCGATCTAGGCTATGCTTATTCTTATGTGTCTTCTTACTTTGCTCTGCATTTGGCTGTGCCTCAGGATTCTTTGAGTGCCCCCATTTATGTTTCTACTCCTGTGGGAAATTCTCTTATTGTGGACCGCATTTATCGATCATATTTGGTTACTATTCGTGGTTTTGAGACCAGAACGGATTTGTTGTTACTCGGTATGCTGGATTTCGACATTATTTTGGGCATGGACTGGTTGTCGCCATATTTTGCAATTCTTGATTGTCACGCCAAGACCGTGATACTGGCTATGCCAGGTATTTCACGTATTGAGTGGAGTGGTACTTTAGATCACACTCTAAGTAGAGTTATTTCTTTTATTAAAGTTCAGCGTATGGTTGAGACGGGGTATGCCGCGTATTTAGCTTATATGAGAGAGGTCAGTATTGATACCCCTTCTGTTGATTCAGTTCCAGTGGTACGGGATAATCCCGATGTATTTCCAGCTGATCTTCCGGGCATGCTGCCCGATAGAGACATTTATTTTGGCATTGATCTGTTGTCGGGCACTCAGCCCATATCCATTCCTCCGTATCGCATGGCTCCTCCTGAGTGGAAGGAGTTGAAGGATCAGTTGTAGGAATTTCTTGGTAAGGTTTTTATACGACACAATGTTTCACCGTGGGGTGATCCTGTCTTGTTTGTGAAGAATAAGGATGGTTCTATGCGTATATGTATTGATTATCGCCAGTTAAACAAGGTTACAGTGAAGAACCGTTATCCTTTGCCTCGTATTGATAATTTGTTTGACCAATTTCAGGGCGTACAAGTGTTTTGTAAGATTGACTTGCACTCAGGGTACCATCAGTTGAAGATTCGGGAGCCAGATATCCTGAAGACTACCTTCAGGACTCGGTATGGTCATTACGAGTTCTTTGTTATGTCATTTAGGCTGACCAATGCCCTAGCGGCTTTCATGCATTTGATGCACAATGTATTCAGGCCATATCTTGACTCCTTCGTTATTGTTTTTATTAATGATATACTGGTATATTCCCGGAGTCGGGAAGATCATGAGCAGAACATGAGGTCCGTGCTTCAGACCTTGAGGGAAAAGAAGTTATATGCAAAGTTCTCAAAATGTGTGTTTTGGCTGAGTTCTGTGGCATTCTTAAGCAATGTGATTTCGAGTGAGGGTACTCGGGTGGATCCGAGGAAGATAGAGGCCGTACAGAGTTGGCCCAGGCCTTCCTCAGCTACAGAGATTCGCAGTTTCCTTGGTTTGGCCGGCTACTACCGTCGTTTCGTGGAGGGATTTTCGTCGATTGCAGCCCCTATTACTAGATTGACCCAGAAGGGTGCCCCTTTTCAGTGGACAAAGGAGTGCGAGGCAAGCTTTCAGAAGCTTAAGACAGCTTTGACTACAACCCCTATCTTGATGTTGCCTACCTGCTCGGAGTCTTATAGTGTCTATTGTGATGCCTCGAGAGTTGGCCTTGGAACAGTGTTGATGCAGGACGGCGTGTGATTGCTTACGCGTCTAGACAGTTGAAGATACATGAAAATTATTACCCTGTCCACGACCTTGAGTTAGTTACTATTGTTCATGCCTTGAAGATCTGGCGTCACTATTTATACGGAGTGCCTTGTAAGATCTATACTGACCATCAGAGTTTGCAACACTTACTCAAGCAGAAGGACCTGAATAGACGTCAGAGAAGATGGTTAGAGTTGTTAAAGGATTATGATATCACTATTCTGTATCACCCCGGCAAGGCCAATGTGGTGGTGGATGCCTTGAGTCGCCAGGCAGAGAGTTTGGGTAGTTTGGCATATTTACCAACTTCAGAGAGGCCTATGGCGACGGATGTTCAGGCCTTAGCCAGTCATTTTGTGAGATTCGATCTTTTGGAGCCCTGTCGGGTTCTAGCCTGTGTGGTCTCCCAGTCTTCCCTATTTCATCGTATCCGGGAGCGGCAGTATGATGACCTTTATTTGCTTGTCCTTCAGGACAAGGTTCGGCATGGGGATGGCCGAGATGTGACCATTGGAGATTACGTGGTATTGAGGATGCAGGGTCGGATTTGTGTGCCCAATGTTGATGGTCTTCAAGAGTTGATTCTAGCAGAGGCCCATAGTTCACGGTATTCCATCCATCCGGGTGCAGGAAAGATGTATCAGGACTTGAGGCATCACTATTGGTGGAGGCAGATGAAGAAAGATATAGTTGGTTATGTGTCTAGATGCCTCAATTGCCAGCAGGTGAAGTATGAGCACCAGCGCCCGGGTGGGTTGCTTCAGCCGATAGAGATTCTGGAATGGAAATGGGAGCGCATCACCATAGATTTTGTAACTGGACTGCCACGGACCTTGAAGAAGTTTGATGCCATTTAGGTCATTGTGGATCGATTGACCAAGTCCGCTTATTTAATTCCTATGTGTACCACTTACTCATCAAAGCGGTTGGCGGAGATTTATATTAGGGAGATCATCAGTTTTCATGGTATCCCTATTTCTATCATTTCAGACAGAGGTACTAAGTTTACATCGCAGTTCTGGAGAGCCATGCAGTGGGAGTTAGTAACTCGGGTAGAGTTGAGCACAGCATTTCACCCCCAAACGGATGGACAGTTCGAGTGCACCATTCAGATTCTTGAGGATATGCACTGTGCGTGTGTGATTGAGTTTGGAGGGTCTTGGGATCATTTCTTGCCATTGGCGGATTTTTCTTATAACAACAATTATCAGTCCAGTATTCAGATGGCGCCGTTTGAGGCTTTATATGGTAGGAGGTGTAGATATCCGGTGGGTTTGTTTGAGCCGGGTGAGGCCAGGCTATTGGGCACAGATATGGTTCAGGATGAATTAGAGAAGGTTAAGGTGATTCAAGATAGAATCCGTAAGCCCAGTCCAGACAAAAGAGTTACACGGACAGGAAGGTTCGTGATGTTTCATATATGGTTGTTGAGCGGGTTCTGCTTCGTGTCTTATCTATGAAAGGTGTCATGAGGTTTGAGAAGAAAGGGAAGATGAGTCCGAGGTTTGTTGGCCCTTTTGAGATCTTGAGGTGAGTCGGGGAGGTTGGTTATGAGCTTGCCTTACCTCCCAGCTTGGTCGGAGTTCATCCGATATTTCATGTTTCGATGCTCCGCAAGTATCATGGCGATCCATCGCAAGTGTTGTATTTCATTTCAGTCCAGTTGGACAAGGATTTATCCTATGTTGAGGAGCCAATGGCTATATTGGACAGGTAGGTTAGAAAGTTGAGGTCAAAGAGCGTAGCTTCAGTGAAGGTTCAGTGGCTGGGTCAGCCGGCTAAGGAGGCGACTTGGGAGACCGAGCTGGATATGCACAGCTCATACCCTCATCTTTTCACTACTTCAGGTATGTTCTCTATGCTCGTTTGAGTACGAACGGAGGTCTAAGTGTAGGTGGATGTAACGACCCGGCCGGTCGTCTTAAGAATTAATGCCCCGATCCCCTATTAACTGCTTCCCCTAAGTTCAATTCAAATATTTTGGTTTGCCAGGATGTTCGGTGTTGGGTTTCGGAGAGTTTTGGGACACTTAGTCCCTAAATGAGAAGTATTTAAAAATGGTCTGTAATCAAAGTAGTGTGAAGACAGCCTCGGAATGGAATTCTAACAGTTCTGTTAGCTCCGTTAGGTGATTTCGGTGTTAGAAGCGTGTCCGGAATGTATTTTGGAGGTCCATAGCTCGTTTAGGCTAGAAATGTCGAAGTTTAAATTTTTGAAGTTTTCGGTTCGATAGTGAATTTTTGATCCGAGGGTTGGAATGGAATTCCGGAAGTTGTAGTAGCTCCGTAATGTCATTTGGAATGTGTGTGCAAAATTTCAAGTCATTCGGACGTGTGTTGGTTAGGTTATTGATCGAAAGCGTTTTTGGAAGAAAATTAAAGTTCTTAGGCTTGAATAATTGATTAAATTGGGTTTCCGGTGTTGTTTTAGGTACTTTAAGGATTGGTAAAAGTTCGAATAAGGTATTCGGTTGTATTGGTGCTTTAGGTTGAGGTCCTGGGGCCTCAGGATGATTTCGGGTGGTTACCGGAGAAATTTTTAATTGTTGCAGCTGCTGGTATTTTCTCTTCTGCGGCTTGGGAACAGTAGAAGAGGAGCCGCAAAAGCGGCTTCCTCATTGCAAAAGCGAGTTTAGGCATCTTCTCAGGAACCGCAGAAGCAGTCCCTTTTCTGTAGAACCGGGACCGCAGAAGTGGAGTGTGTACCACAGAAGCGAAGCCTAGTCATTTAAGTGAAAATCATAGAAGAGTCTTGGTTTCCGCAAAAGCGGGACCGCTGAAGCGGTCCCTTGTCCGCAGAAGTGGAAATGTCTGTTCAGAAATAATGAATTCGAGGGTTAAGTTTCAAAAGTTAGAAAATCAATTGAGAGCTCGGGAGAGGGCGATTTTTAGAGGTTTTTGAAGATAAGATCATTGGGTAACATTTTCCTAATCCTATTTAGTTGTACTCCATCAATACCTAGCTTAATCCATCATTTAATTTCGAATTTGGGATCAAAAATTGGGAAAAACTTCTTAGACCAAACTATTGCGTTTTGAGCGAGCATTTCACCTCCGATTTGGGAGATTTTTATATGGTTAGACTCATGAGAGTATGAGGGTTCTGAAAATATGAAATTCATTTGATTCCGAGGAGTTGACCTAAGGGACGTTTTGGTCAATTCTATCTATTTCCGCGCCTAGCTTTAAATTTAATAGTGGAATCAGTTATTTGCAATATTATTTACGATATGTAATTGAATTGTATAGATTTGGCCATTTGGAGTCAGATACTCGTGGCAAAGGCGTGGTTCCTAGTTAATTATTGAGCCGGTTCGAGGTAAGTGGCTTGTCTAACCTTGTGTGGGAGACTTTTCCCCTTAGGGCATGATCTTTGAATATTTGAATGCCTCGTATGCGAGGTGATGAGCGTGTGCTTGAGCTAATTGTTGTAAACCCATTTCTACTTGAAGAATTTAAATTGAGATTTCATTTTTACTTGTTCATTTTAGACTGTAAGTTTAAACATGTGCTAGCTTAGAGAAGCATGTTTGCCTGACTTTCTTGCTTAATTGTTTAACTGTATTATTTGTACTCTCTGAAGCATGTTAGGCTAGAAATTACTACAGCTTGTATTGATTTTTGCATTTATTATGAGATTATGAGTTGTTGTTTTTGTGTGTTTAATTTGGGCCTACGGGACGGCTTCCCGGGAGATCCCCCTGTACTCGATATATTCTGGATTAAGGGTGCGGGATACTAAGAGATCCCCGACACATGTATTTCTATATATCGGGATACCAAGAGATCCCCAGTGTATATGATGAGGATACCAAGAGATCATCGGGATACCAAGAGAACCCCACTGTATATGATGAGGATACCAAGAGATCCTCGGGATACAAAGAGATCCCCAGTATATATGATGAGGATACCAAGAGATCCTCGGGATACCAAGAGATCCCTGGTGCATATGATGAGGATACCAAAAGATCCTCGGGATACCAGGCTGTTATTCCTTGTTGAGAGCAGTATTCCTTGTATTGTTACCTTCGCTCTCTATGATTGTTCTTCCTTATTTATCTAGTTTAGATTCTAGCTGTAGACTTTATGTAAACTGTTTCCATTGTCTTATTATTTATTATGTTTTATCTCAGTAGGGCCCTGACCTTCCTCGTCACTACCCGACCGAGGTTAGGCTTGGCACTTACTGAGTACCGCTGTGGTGTACTGATGCCCCTTCTGCGCATGTTTTTCATGTGCAGATTCAAGTTCCTCCACCCAGGCGTACTACCCTTGATGCGAGGAGTTATACGGAGACTTCGACGTATATCTACCGCATCCGCAGACCAGGAGACTATATTCTGTTCCAGCTTTAGTATCTAGTTTATTCCTTTCTATCAGTTGTTTAGATATTCTGGAGTTAGAGCAGCGTACTATGCTTCTATTAGCCTGTGGTTCCCATGAGTTTTCGGGTTTTGGAATTGAGTTGTAGACTTCTGCATTTCTTTTGGTTGTATAGGCCGAGCGGCCTTATATACAGTCATTATTTTTATATATGTTCAGTTTTTAATTAATTATTTTGCAAGTTATATTAAATTTTCGCATTGTTAGGCTTACCTAGTTGTAGGAACTAGGTGCCATCACGGTATGTTCATGGAGGGTCAACTGGGGTCATGACAATCTCGAACCCAATTCCCAAAAGGAATAGAGTTGTCCGCCTAAATGTCGTAAACCCGATTTCGCGAGAAAAAGGTTGCATCGACAGCATGGTGACTTTGCTGCAGATTTTCTTTAGGCTTTTACCATTTCATGTTACTTGTGACTTTACTACTTCTTTATTGCCCTTACTTAATGTCTTTATATCTTTTCTACTGCGAAACTGTTGTAATTATGAGCAATTATTGTAATAATTATTTTATGAACGTGAAAGTACATGACAACTTGTTAATTATTTTAACTGCATCTTTTTCCACATCATATTAGACTCGTACCAAACAAAATACCATAGCTACGCTTATAATGAGTGGTTGCGCCCTTCCGATATTATCACCCCCAAAATTTGGCAAAGGCATATTTTCGATAAAACTAGGAGATCAGCAGTGCCGTCGACAGTTCCGCGCCTTTCCCTCTTTAGTTGTCTACTTAAGGGTACCAAGTCTAATACCCCGTAGAAACCATTTATGCATCATGATCAAACTTAGCCGAGTCAGTTATGTTGTCCGCATAACGACTTTTTAAGATAGCATTATCCAAAGTCCACCGGGTTCCTTTGAAAACCAAACAGACACTACCACATTCTGTGCATTTATTTGGAGAACTAAATGCCTGTCTTTCCAATTATTATATTAAAATAGTCGAGTCTGGTGGGGGAAAAGGGCATAACCTTTTGTTTTACAGAAAATGAGGGACGAGATTTTCGGCATGGTCACCAACATCTACCCTAAATAGCTGAATTGGTGGGTAGATATTCATTCCAGCGATCATGCTCTTGTTTAAAAGTATCTAGGAAACTTGCCTTCTCTCCTAGACATTCAACCTAACAACAAAATCATACAGGCTGCAACTCTGTTCTCGGATTGTGATAGATCGGTGTTTCGCTTCGGGGACATAGAAATGACATCTTTACACGAGGAAATAGGAGGACTAGCTGGGATACCATAGGAAACTCCGGGTTTGCTAATGCCAGAAAATCGTAAGGGTAGGGGTTTTCTTAAAATGATGGGTCTAAAGAAAAATCCCAACTTGACATGTTTGCAGGGGTCATACATTCCTTTTGACCATTTGTATGAAAGGTACGGTCACAACAAATCATACCGTACTTATCCGGATGAATATGCCCTCACCTCATTGGGGCACATCCACTGTAGGGTATTTGTATCATGTTCTGCTTCTTGGGGATGATAGTTTTTCCAACGAAGAAAGCAAGAATCCATACAAGACTAGCCATGGTCACTAAAACCTTAATGGAAGGAATAAACGGGCAGCCATTCATCCTTGTGCCAATGATAGTTGCAGAAATATACCGAGCCCTAGAAAGATGTCAACAAGGGGCCAAACATTTTGTGGGATGTAATTTGCTACTCCAACTATGACTCATGGAACACCTCCAAAAGGGTGAGCACTAGTAGGAAATCCCTCGTCGACACTGGAATGATCATATCGCTTTTCATCACCCAAAGCAGATGAACTATATGCCCAACATGTTTGCCCAACAAGAGAGTGCTAGAGAGTGGGTCGAACTCTTTAACCATCTTACCGAAGACCGAGTACGATGGATGTTTGAGTGGTTCCCTACTGAAGAATTCATCATACGGCCAAGGGATGTGCCATTTTTGGTACTGATCGGTTTAAGAGAGACCTACCCATATGTCCCTATCCGAATTATGAGACAGGCAGGTAGGAAACAGGTTATACCAAAGGTCGATAAGATGAGCCACTGTCGAGCCGACTTCCAGTATGATGACAGTCTGTACAGGTGCCAGGCTCAACATATGTGGCATTGCAAAATTGTCTTGGTAAGAGACACCATAGAGCCATATCGCTACCGTGCTAGTTGTATTCCACACTATTTAGGCTGGCTTGAAGACAATCACAGCAATTTGGGTCAGCCCGAATTTGTTTGAGGTCATAGGATTATTGATGAAAAGGTTGAAGCACGGGTAAAGTACAATCAACTGCGCAAAAGGATGCGGGATTGTGAAAATGAGCACCAGAAAATACAAGAAGCCAATCAAAAGCTAATTGGATAATGGAAAGATATTGTTGTTAGAGCCAACAAACGACTGATCTGTTTGGAGCAGGGCATAGTGGAGCTGGAAAAGAAGTTTCTAAAGAGGGTCGAGGATTTCCGAGTTATTGAAGGAAATGAAGGCGGACAACTGGCCAGGGCCTACCTGCTGCTGGGATTACGCGATCTGGGATAACTGTACGAGGGAGCCAACACTGCCGAGTTTGGAGAAGGTCCTTCTGTGACCAAGTAGATAGGAGTTTATTTTTTTCTTTACAAATGTAATAAGGCCTATGGCTACTAGTGACACTTTTCTTTCCTGTTATTTAGTGTCATTTTGGGATTCGATGTATTTTTTATCAATAAAATGAGGCATTTAGCATTCTAAGTTCTCCAAATTTACTTGTCGCTAGGTCTACCTCGGGCACAACGAGGTCCCCAAAATTGGGAAACGCTTTATATTTCCTGCACTATGTGTTTAAATATTGCAATATCTTTCCTTATAGTCCCTACTAACTCGTTACCTTTTTGTTTTTTCCCCTCCGCAAAGGTTAGATCGTGAACTCTGACAACATCAGCATATTTTACAAGATCAAGGGGCCCTCCACCTACTCCTCCTCCCAGTCCCGTCAAACACAAAAGCAAAAGAAGAATGGATGATTCAAACAACTCAGCTGAATGGATAGAGATCACCCGTAATGCCAAGATTCCCAAGGAAAATACCTCTAAAATTGAACAAAAGCAACTAAGGATTCAAGAAGAGCTCGAATCCCGCACCTCCACATAACATCCCAAACCATCCCACTCCTCACCGCCACTGCAACAGTTGCCACACTCCCAACAATACCGCGCTGCCCAGCCCAAAACCAAAGAATTCCACAAATGACCACTGCCACAACAACACCCCTATCTATGAGGAAACTGTGCCGCACCCTACTCAACCTATCTCAAGCATTCCCACGCCTAATGATAAAGACTCGATCATTAGAAATTTGGCTGAAGAGCTTAAGAAGCTGACCACCAGGATCCAACGAACTGAAGGTAATAAAGGAATCGAGGGGCTAAACTAAGAAGATTTATGCATACAGCCCAATGTCGAACTGCCCGAAGGGTACAAACCTCCCAAGTATGAAATGTTTGAGGGTACGGGGGATCCCAGGGTACACTTGAGGACAAACTGCAACAAGCTGGTCGGAGTAGGGAAATATGAGAGAATCCAGATGAAGCTTTTCATGAGGAGCTTGAAAGGAGATGCTCTATCTTGGTACATTAGCCAAGACCCCAAGAAGTTGTCAAACTAGATTAGTATGGCGTCTGACTTCATGGACAGGTTCAGGTTCAACATGGAGAATGCATCGAATGTGTTTTATATTAAGAATTTAAAGAACAAACCTACAGAAATGTTCCGCGAGTATGCCACTCGTTGGAGGTCAGAGGCTGCTAAGGTTCGACCTGCTTTAGGGGAAGAACAGATGAACAAGTTTTTCGTCAAGGATCAGGATCCACAATACTATGAAAGATTGATGTTGATCGAGAAACATAATTTTTTTGACATCATCAGGCTGGGAGAAAGGATTGAAGAAGGCATCAAAAGTGGTATGGTCACTAACTTTGAAGCTTTGCAAGCCACAAACAAGGCTCTACGGTCCGGTGGTACATCCAAAAAGAGGGACGTAAGAGCCGTAATAGTTGCACAGAGAACCAAATCACGAGTCAAATATCAAACCTACCCAATATCTCCACTTACATATCAACCCACTTCAAATTTCCAGACACCCGCACCTTCCTACCAAGCTCCACAACCTACCTTTCAATCATCTCCACCTCCAACGTACCAACCTACTTCACCTAGATATTCCCAACCCGCACAAATCTACCAAGCATACAACACTCAACCATCCCACTACCAATCACCTCCCACTCGCCAAAACTTTCCCAGACCTCGGCCAAATTTTGGCCGTAGACCTCCCAAACCATACACCGCTATTGCCGAGCCAATCGACCAGCTGTACGAAAGACTCAAAATTGCGGGTTATGTCACCCCTATCCCATCCATAACTCTTGAAAACCCTTTCTAATAGATTAACTCAAACAAAACCTGTGCATACCATTCTGGCATGAAAGGACATACGATTGATGAATGCCGCTCCTTGAAGGACAAAATCCAGGCTCTGATAGACAACAAGATAATCCTTTCAAAGGAGCCTGCTCCGAACGTCTGCAACAACCCTCTACCAGACCAAAAGGGTGGAGGTGTTCATATGATTGAAATAGAAGACTATTGGGATCCCAAAGGATCAATCGGTTTGATCATGGAAGGTGATGACCCAAAGAAACCAACAATCACTCTCAATCCAATTATGGTCAAAATTCATCCTTCTGAAGATGCTAAGGTAAACATGTCCATACCGCTTGAGTTTGAAGCACCAGCCACCGCAAAGACGTCAATACCAATCGAGGCCGAGTTTGGGTCCTCAAAGGTGCTAGAGCCCTTTGAAGTTGCTGTATTACCTTCCAAAGCGAGGTTACCTATTCCAATAGCAATGACAGGCGTAACACCATTCCACACAAAAGCTATACCATAGGACTACACAGCAGAGGCAAGAAGAAAGGGAAAAGCCAAGTTTGGGGAAACAATTGCAGCGTAGGGTTTGACAAGAACCAGCATGGTTTATACCCCAGAACACTTAGCTGAGTCAAGTAAGCAGACCTTTGGTCAACAAGCCATTATTGAAACTGGGCCTGGTGATCTCTGGAGAAAGATACAAGCCAAGTAATACTCGATCATTCACCATCTAAATAAAACACATGCACAGATCTCTATCTTGGCTTTACTACAAAGTTCTGATGCACATAAGAATACCTTGTTGAAGGTATTGAGTGAGGCGTATGTACCAAGCAACATAAGTCCAACCTGGACGAGAGTGAGATTGTCAATCTGGGAGATGCAGAGAACATCAAAGAAACACGATTCAGCGTTCATTTGTCATCGTTTGAGAAGGAAGCGTATACAAAATTTCTAAAGGAATATGAGGACATATTTGCATGGTCATATGACGACATGACTGGTCTAAGCACGTCCATTGCGGCCAACAAACTACCGATTGATCCCGCCTGTCCGCCAGTGAAACAAAAGCTCAAAAAGTTCAAGCCGGATATGAGTTTGAAAATAAAGGAAGAAGTCACTAAGCAGGTCAAAGCTAAGGTCTCAGGGTAGAAAAGTATCCAATATGGTTAGCCAATATTGTTCCAGTACCAAAGAAGGATGGGAAGGTTAGAATTTGCGTCTACTACCGGGATCTCAACTGGGCCAGTCCGAAAGATGACTTCCCCTTGCCGAATATACACATCTTGATTGACAATTGCGCCAAGCATGAGCTGCTGTCACTCGTTGATTGTTTTGCTGGGTACTATTAGATATGGATAGGTGAAGAGGATGCTGAGAAAACAACTTTCATTATGCCATGGGGGATGTACTATTACAAAATAATGTCGTTTGGATTAAAGAATGCAGGGGCACATACATGAGGACCATGACTACCATTTTTCATGGCATTATACACAAAGAGATCGAAGTGTATGTAGACTATGTCATCATCAAATCCAAGAGGGCCACTGATCACATGGAATATTTAAGGAAATTCTTTAACAGACTGAGAAGGTACAACCTTAAATTGAATCCCGCAAAATGTGTATTCAGAGTTACAGCGGGAAAGTTACTCGGGTTCATTGTGAGCCGTCGAGGGATAGATTTGGATCCATCAAAGGTCAAAGCTATTCAAGAATTACTGCCGCCAAAGAACAAGAAGGAATTAATGAGTTTCTTGGGGAGACTTAACTGCATTAGTCAGATCATAGCACAATCTACTGTCATCTGTGAGCCAATCTTTAAAATGCTAAAGAAGGACGATGCTACCAAATGGACTGACGACTGCCAGAAAGCCTTCGACAGAATCAAGGAGTACCTGTCAACACCGCCGATTTTGGTTCCGCCCGAACCGGGTAGACCCCTGCTACTCTACCTTGTAGTATTGGATGGGGCGTTTGGTTGTGTTCTAGGGCATCTTGATGAAACGGGGGGAAAAGAGCAGGCCATTTATTACCTCAGCAAGAAGTTCACCTCGTATGAGGCCCGGTATTCTTTATTATTGCGCACCTATTGTGCCCTGACTTGGGTAGCTCAGAAGTAGAGGCACTATTTTTGTGCTTACACCACGTGTCTCATATCAAGAATGGATATATTAACGTACATCTTTCCAAAACCCATGCCCACCGGCAAACTAGCAAAGTGGCAGATCTTGATGAGCGAATTCGACATTGTCCATGTGACTCAGAAAGCAATCAAAGGACAGGTCTTAGAAGATCACCTTGCTAAGAGCCTTTTGGACGGGGAATACAAGCCTCTAAAGACTTATTTTCCTGATAAGGAGGTATCCTTCATAGGAGAGGACATTGCAGAGTCCTATGATAGTTTGAGGATGTTTTTTGTTGGAGCAGCGAATTTCAAAGGAGTTGGAATAGGAGCCGTCCTAGTATTAGAAATTGCCAACATTATCCGATATCCGCCAAGCTCAGGTTCGCATGCACCAACAATATGGCTGAGTACGAAGCTTGCATCTTAGGGCTCAAGATTGCCATTGACATGAACGTCCAAGAGTTGCTAGTGATTGGAGATTTGAATTTGCTTATAGATCAAGTCCGAGAAGAGTGGGCTACCAAGAACTCCAAGATACTTCCATATTTGCATCATGTAGAGGAGTTGAGGAAGAGGTTCACAAAGACAGAGTTTCAGCATGTCCCTAGAGTCCAGAATGAGTTTGCTGATGCATTGGCCACTCTATCATCTATGATTCAGCATGCAGATAAGAACTTCATAGAACCTATCCTAGTAAAGATTCATGATCAGCCAGCTTACTGTGCTCATGTCGAGGAAGAAGCAGATGGAAAGCCTTAGTTTCACGACATCAAGGAATTTTTAGCAAAAGGAGAATATCTAGAGCTTGTAAATGCTACTAAAAAATACACACTTTGAAGATTGTCCAATAATTTCTTATACAGCGGAGGAATCCTGTATAAGAGAACTCTAGATTTGGGCTTGCTAAGGTGTGTGGATGCAAAGGAAGCATCCAAACCGCTAGAGGAAATTCATGCCAGGACATGTGGTCCACAAATGAATGGTTTTATCTTAGCCAATAAGATACTCCGGCCAAGTTATTTTTGGATGACTATGGAGAAGGACTGCATCCAGTATGTTCTAAAGTGCCATCACTTCCAGATCCATGCAGACATGATAAAAGTTCCTCCAAATGAGCTTAATGTAACAAGCTCGCCATGGTCGTTTGTCGCATGAGGGATGGATGTTATCGGACCAATCGAACCTGCCGCATCAAATGGGCACTGGTTTATCCTAGTAGCAATTGATTATTTAACCAAATAGGTTGAAGGAGCATCTTACAGAGCTGTGACCAAGAAAGTTGTGACAGACTTTGATCGTGATCGTATTGTCGATTCGGGATCCCAGAATCAATCTATACTGATAATGGTTCCAACCTCAACAATGATTTGATGAAATCCATGTGCGAAACCTTCAAGATCAAACATAAGAATTCCACAGCTGACATGCCTCAGATGAATGAAGCAGTAGAAGCCGCCTATAAGAACATCAAGAAGATGTTGAGAAAGATGGTAGAAAAGCATAAGTAGTGGCGAGAAGCTGTCATTTGCTTTGTTAGGGTATTGCACTACAGTCCACACATCAACTGGTGAGACTCCATATATGTTGGGTTATGGTACAAAAGCGGATTGCGATCACTCACAATATCCCTTGGAACCCCAAAGTGCTTCACAAAATGCTTGTAGAATAATTCAGCAGCTACGTGAGAAGAACAAATGGTTGGAGCAGCATAAAAAATCCCATACATTGAGAATCTGTCTACCACCACCATAATTGATGCTTTGCCATCAACTTATGGAAGCCCGCTAATAAAGTCCATGGAGACAGAAGACCATGGACACTCCGGAATTGGTAGAGGTTGTAGCAAACCAGGTTCTTTCTTCCGTTCAGTCTTGTCAAGCTAACAAAGTAGACAAGTTTTCACATAGGCTTCAATGTCATCTTCCATCTTCAGCCTAAAGTAATTCTGGGACAATAACGCCAACATCCTTTCAACACCCGGATGACCAGCATAAGGAGTATCATGCTTCTCTTTTAGAAGAGAATGACGCAATCCAGCACCTTGAGGAAGCACAATTCTCCCCCCTTTGAAGTGCAATATATCGTCCTCGATCCAATACCGCTTACTTGTCCTGTCTTTCACTTGATCCATTAATTTCACATACAATGGATCGTTCACAACACATAACTTGATTGTATCCCAATTGCTGGGCATGACAACTAGTTTGTCGTGGCTTTTCCTAATTCCCGCTCTACTGTGCTTACACTTGTTCTTAGACTCTGAGTTCTGCCAACCTCCTATGAGCCTTTCCCTGGGTACCTTGAGTTCCCTCTGAACTTGGACATTTGAGGGCTGGCCATTCCACACTGCACCATAATCTAATCCTACAAATGTAATTCGGTGTAAGCACTTCCTGGAGTTCATGAAGCTCATTGGAACTTCGACACACCCAAAGGATGAGAAAGGCTTTGGAAATCTGATCTTTGGAAGTTGGTATATTTCATGTTTCAGACTAGTAGTCTGAATTAGGCTCTCCTTGGTTGGAAAACTAATCTCTGATGTAATTTTAATTTACTTTTCTGGATTCATTCAAGTTGTAATAATTTTGTAATACTTATGGGGTGTACAGTAAACAATGGGGGAGGGTCTCTTATGTTATGCATATGGGATAGAAATCATGTTTTAAGCCATTATTTTCACAACCACAACACTTTCGTTTATGTTTCTCAATATAGAGATCCTGCCTATAGATTTTTCATATATATATCGTACCTATAGTTTGTCTCAATACAGTATATAGAAATCTTGCCCATAGTTTGTTTCAATGTTACATATAGAGATCCTGCCTATAGTTTATTTCATTTCAGCATATAGAAACCATGCCTATAAGATTCTGCATCTCAACATATAGAAGTCATGCCTATAAGATTCTACATTTTAACATATAGAAGCCATGCCTATAAGTTTCTGCATTTTCTGCACATGCATATGACATTAGGCAAACAATCCATATGTTAAGGAATAATCAATTGCATCCTAGATACCATGCTCATAGGATCCATGTATTCACATAACCGTTTAAAATCACTAATGCTTAGAATTCATGTCTATAGGAGCAATCACTTAAATCTAATTAATCTGTGAGTCTAAAATCAGTAATAATATTGTTAACATCTACTTAATTGGTTCATCTCTAAAATTAGCAATCCTTCCTTAAAGTCATTATGTATCACCTTGTTAGACATCATGCCTATAGATCTCACCTAGGAAAACTATTAGGTAATCAATTAATTATACTAGTCTTTAATAATTACAACCAGCAACAGGCCTAATTCAGACTTCTTATCTAAAAATATGTGATAAATCAGCCACCCTCTTTCATTTAATTTTAATTAAAGACCTAACCAGTACTTGCAAGTCATGCTAAACAACTAATGCTTTGATTGAGGAGGCCTAGTTGAGCCTTAACTGCTATGTGTTTTCCCTTAACTGATCTTATGTTTTTATTTGTCGCACTAGGTTTTGTCCTTTTAAATATCAGAAGCCAATATCCCTTCCCTTTAGGAATAGTAGTCCCAACTGCCTCCCGGACTGATAGGATTGGGACGGGTAGTAGCATACAATAAGTAACGAGACTATTCCACGTTTTAGTACCTTAATGGGGTGGGAAAGGGTAGACATGGATATGATGATCACGCGATAAAACTACGCGTATAATTGGTTACTGAGTGTTGCGTGGTTGATCCATGTTATTTATAAGCCTAGGACCCCCTCCTTTTTAATGTGCTTTTTTTAGAATTTTCTTCAAAGCTGTCAATTTTCCAGTTCTTTCAAATCTTGTATTTTTCTTTTATCATTTAAAACCTCTTTAAATTTCCAGTACTGTTTTCTCTTCCAAATTTCTGCCCATTTCATCCCTTTGTTTGATTATTTGCATCAGTTATTTCACCCCCATTTTCTGCACTTGTATATTCATTAAACAACTATGAAATCGCCTAAATCCCAAACTTCAGCTTGTTATTTAACTTTATACTTCCCCTACTTGTAATCGTTATGTGAAAATTGTCTTGTACATTTATTTTCTATTAAAGTCACAATTGTAGCATGGCCGGGAACGATACTAGTGGATATTGGGGGTGCCTAACACCTTCCCCTTGAGATAATTTCAAGCCTTTACCCATTCTCTGGTTCTTCTTCTCTTTTGACTTCTTAGTGTCCTAATGCACTTGATCATTAGGTGGAGACTCTTCTAAATATCAAACCCAATTCCCAAAGGGAATAAAGTTGTCCGCCCAAATGTCGTAACACCGATTTCGCGAGAAAAAGGGGGTATTGACACCTAACACCTTCCCCCTGAGATAATTTCAAGCCCTTACCCATTCTCTGGTTCTTCTTCTTCTCTTTTAATTTCTTAGTATCCTAATGTACTTAATCATTAGCTGGCGATTCTTCTAAACCTCAAACCCAATTCCCAAAAGTAATAGAGTTGTCCGCCCAAATGTCATAAAACCGATTTCGCGAGAAAAAGGGGGCATCGACAGCATGGTGACTCTGCTGGGGATTTTCCTTAGGCTTTTACCATTTCATGATACTTGTGACTTTACTGCTTATTTATTTCCTTCACTTAATGTCTTTATATTTTTTCTACTACGAAACTGACTTGGCTGTTTGTTTCTTTTCTTTAATGCATTCTTTCGCCACTTTTCTTCAACACTGTTGTAATTATGAGCGATTATTGTAATCATTATTTTATGAATGTGAAAGAACGTGGCAACTTGTTAATTACTATAATTGCATCCTTTTCAACATCATATTCCACTCGTGCCAAAAAAATACCTTAGCAACGCTTATAATGAGTGGTTGCACCCTTCCGATATAATCACCCCCTAAATTTGGCAAAGGTATATTTGCGGTAAAACTAGTCGATCAGTGGTGCCATCGACAGTTCCGTGCCTTTCCCTCTTGAGTTGTCCTCTCATGGGGTACGAAGTCTAATACCTCATAGAAACATTTCTCTTTCAATTATGCATGGATCATGGTCAAACTTAACAGAGTCAATTATGTTGTCTTCATAATGAATCTTTATGATAGCCTTGTCCAAAGTCCACCGGGTTTCTTTGTAACCCAATCGGACACTACCATGTTATGTGCATTCATTTGGAGAACTAAATGCTTGTCTTGCCAATTACTGATATTAAAATAGTCGAATCTAGTGGGGGAACAGGGCCTAACTTTTTGTTTTGTAGAAAATGAGGCACGAGGTCCCCAGATTCGGCATGGTCACCAAAATCTACCCCAAATTGCTGAATTGGTGGGGAGATCTTCATTACAGCAATCAAGCTCTTGTCGAGAAGTATCTAGAAAACCTGGCCTCTCTTTTAGACATTCAACCTAACAACAAGATCAAAGAAACTGAAACTCTATTTTGGGACTATGATAGAGCGGTGTTTCGCTTCAGAGACATAGAAATGACACCTTTACTCGAGGAAATAGGAGGACTATCTGGGATACCGTGGGAAACTTTGGGTTTGCTAATGCCGGGAAATCGTAAGGGTAGGGGTTTTGTTAAAATGATGGGTCTAAAGAAGAATCCCGACTTGACTTGTTTGGAGGAGTCATACATTCTTTTTGACCATTTGTATGAAAGGTACACTCATAGAAAATCATACCGTACTTATCCGGACGAAATTGCCCTCACCTCATTGGGGCACATGCAGCGAAGGGTATTTATATTTATGTTCTGTTTCTTGGGGATGATAGTTTTTCCAATGAAGAAAGCAAGAATCCATACCAGACTAGCCATGGTCACTAAAACCTTAATGGAAGGAACTAACGGGAAGCCATTCAGCCTTGTGCCAATGATAGTTGCAGAAACAAACCGAGCCCTAGAAAGATATCAACAAGGGGCCAAACATTTTGAGGGATGTAATTTGCTACTCCAGCTATGGCTCATGGAACACCTCCAAAAGGGTGAGCACCAGCAGGAAATCCATTGTAGAGACTGGGACGATCATATTGCTTTTCATCACCCAAAGCGCATGAATTATATGCCCAACATGTTCGCCCAACCAGAGAATGCTAGAGAGTGGGTCCAACTCTTCGACAATCTTACCGAAGATCGAGTGCAATTGATGTTTGAGTGGTTTCTATACTGAATAATTCATTATAGGGTATAGGGATGTACCATTTCTGATACTGATCTGTTTGAGATGGACCTACCCATATGTCCCTATCGGGGTTATGAGACAGGTAGGTAGGAAGCAGGTTATACCAAGGGTCGATAAGATGAGCCACTTTCGAGCCGACTTCCAGGATGGCGACAGTCCGTACGGGTGCCAGGCTCTGCATATGTGGCATTGCAAAATTGTCTTAGGAAAAGACACCATCGAACCAGATCATTACCATGCTGGTTGTACTTCGCACTATTTAGGCTAGCTGGAGGACAATCACAACGATTTGGGTCAACCCGGATTTGTTCGAGGTAACATTATTATTGATGAAAAGGCTGAAGCACATGTAAAGTACAACCAACTGAACAAAAGGATGTGGGAATGTGAAAATGACCACCGGGAAATACAAGAAGCCAATCAAAAGCTAATTGGAGAATGGAAGTATATAGCCGTCAGCGCCAACAAATGACTGATCTGTTTGGAGCGGGGCATCGTGGAGATGGAAAATAAGTTTCTGAAGTGGGTTGAAAATTGCCGGGTTGTTGAAGGAAATGAAGGCGGACATGTTGCAAGGGCCTACTTGCTGCTAGGACTGCGCGAGCTGGGAGAACTGTACGAGGGAGTCAATACTGCCGAATTTGGGAAGGTCCTTTCGGGACCTAGTAGATAGGAGTTCATTTTATCGCTTTACGAATGTAATAAGGCCTATGGCCACTAGTAACATTTTTATTTCATGTTATGTAGTGTCATTTTGGGATTCGTCTTATTTTCTTATCAATAAAATGAGGCATTTAGCATTCTAAGTTTTCCAAAATTACTGGTCGCTAGGCCTACCTCGGGCACAACAAGGTCCCCCCCAAAATTAGGACACATTTTATATTTTTTGCACTATGTATTTAATTATTGCAACATATTTCCTTATAATCCATATTAACTTGTTACCTTTTGTTTTTATTTTTGTTTATTCCCATCCCCAAAGGTTAGTTCGGGAAATCTGGCAACATCAGCATATTTTACAAGATCCAGGGGCCCTCCATCTACTCCTCCTCCCAGTCCCATCAAACACAAAAGCAGAAGAAGAATGGAAGATTCAAACAACTCAACAGAATGGATAGAGATCACTCGTAGTGCCAAGGTCCCAAAGGAAAATGCGTCTCAAATAGAACAGAAGCTACTAAAATTCCAAGATGAGCTTGACCAGGTCCGAAATTTAGCAAGTCTATCATTTTCCCTTACCGCTCTGGAAGTCACTCAGAGTCTCGCACCTTCATAAAACGTCCCAAACCATCCCGCTCCTCAGCACTACTGCAACACTTGCCACACTGCCAACAATACCCCGCTGCTCATCCCGAAACCAATGAATTCCATAAATGACCACTGCTAAAATAACACCTCCATCTATGTGAAAACTGCGCCGCACCCTACTCAACCTATCTGAAGCATATTCGAGTCCAATGATAAAGACTCGATCATCAAAAATTTTGATGCAGAGCATAAGAAGCTAACCACCAGGATCCAAGGCGTTGAAGGTAGTAAAGGAATTGAGGGGCTAAATTATGAAGATTTGTGCATACAGCCCGATGTGGAACTGCCTGAGGTGTATAAACCTCCCAAGTTGGAAATATTTGATGTTATGGGGGATCTCAGGGTACACTAGAGGACACTATGTGACAAGCTGGTCGGAGTAGGGAAAAATGAGAGAAACCGGATGTAGCTTTTCATGAGGAGCCAGAAAGGAGATGCTCTGTCTTGGTACATTTGCCAAGACCCCAAAAAGTGGTCAAACTGGGTAAGCATGGCATCCGACTTCATGGGCAGGTTCAGGTTCAACATGGAGAATGCACCAGATGTGTTTACATTAAGAATTTCTAGAAGAAACCTGCAGAAACATTCTGCGAGTATGCCACTCGTTTGAGGTCAGAGGCTCCTAAGGTTCGACCTACTTTAGTGGAAGAACAGATGAACAAGTTTTTTATCAAGGCTTAGGATCCACAATACTATGAAAGACAGATGCTGATCGAGAACCATAAATTTTCTGACATCATCAGGCTGGTAGAAAGGATTGAAGAAGACATCAAAATTGGTATCGCTAACTTTAAAGCTTTGAAAGTCACCAATGAGGCTCTATAGTCCATTGGTACATCCAAAAAAAGGGACATAACTGTCGTAATAGTTGCATAGAGAACCAAATAACCAGCCAAATATCTAACCTACCCGATATCTCCACTCACATATCTACCCACTCCAAATTTTCAGATACCCGCAGCTTCCTGCCAAGCTCCACCACCTACCTTTCAATCACCTCCATCTCCCACCTACCAACCTACTTCACCCAGATATTCCTAACCCCTACAAGTCTACCAAGCCTACAACACTCAACCATCCCACTACCAATCACCTCCCACTCGCCAAAACCTTCCTAGACCCCAACCAAATTTTGACCGCAGACCTCCCAAACAATACACCGCCATTGCCGAGCTAATTGACTAGTTGTACAAGAGACTCAAAGTTGCTGGTTATGTCACCTCTATCACTGCCATAACTCCTAAAAATCCTCCCCAATAGATTAAACCAAACAAAACTTGTGCATACCATTCTGGCATGAAGGGACATACTATTGATGAAAGCCGCTCCTTGAAGAAAAAGATTCAGGCTTTGATAAACAGCAAGATTATCGTAGAAAAAGATCATGCTCCGAACATCCGCAACAACCCTTTACCTGACCACAAGGGTGAACTGTTCATATGATTGAAATGGAAGATGATTGGGATCCCAAAGGATCAATCGATTTGGTCACAGAAGGTGACGCCCTAAAGAAACCAATAACCATTCTCAATCCGATTGTTATCCAAATTCAGCCTTCTGAAGATGCTGAGGTGAACATGTTCATACCAATTGAGTTTGAAGCACCAGCCTCCACAAAGATGCCAGCACCAATCGAGGTCGAGTTTGGGTCCCTAAAGGCGCCAGAGCCCTTTGAAGTTGTTGTATTACCTTCCAATGCGAGGGTACATATTCCAATAGCGATGACACTCATAACACCATTCCACGCAATAGCTATCCCGTAGGACTACACATCCGAGGCAAGAAGAAAGGAAAAAGCAAAGTTTGGGGAAATTGTTGCAGCGCAGGGTATAGGAAGAACCGGCAGGGTTTATACCCCGGAACTCTTAGCTGAGTCAAGTAAGAAGACCTCTGGTCGACAAGCCATCATTGAAATTGGACCCGGTGATCTATGTAGAAAGATACAAGACAAGGAATACTCGGTCATTAACCAGTTGAACAAAGCACCGGCACAGATCTCTATCTTGGCTTTACTACAAAGTTCTGATGCACACAAGAATGCATTGTTGAAGGTATTGAGTGAGGCGTATGTACCAAGCAACATCACTGGAGGAGAAGTGGTAAACATGGTAGGCCAAGTGTTGGAGAGCCATAAAATCACCTTCCACGAGGATGGGCTACCACTAGAAGGATTGAATCACAACAAGGCATTGCACATCACTATGCAGTGCGAAGATTATTTTATCACCCGGATCCTGGTTGATGGGGGGTCCAGTCTCAATATTTGTCCTCTAGTAACACTTAGAGCATTGGGAAAAGAGCTGCATGAAATAAGGGATGTGGCCATCAACGTTAAAGCTTTCGACGGTTCCCAAAGGTCCACTATTGGGGTAATTAGTCTACGTTTACAAATGAGGCCCGCTTGGTTTGATGTTTATTTTCAAGTAATAGACGTGTCGGCTTCATACAATCTATTGTTGGGATGACCATGGATTCATGTCGTCAGGGCCTTTGCATCAACACTACATCAGGCAGTGAAATTTGAGTGGAATCACGAGGAGGTGATCATTCACGGTGATGGTAGAAACCCCATATATAGCCGCAAGAACATTCCAGCAATTGGAGGAAGAAGAAGAATAGGTGGGGAAACTTACCACCACAAAGAGTGGGTCAACGAATTCGATAAAGACAAATGGTGGGATAACAAAATTGAAAACATATTGAACTGGAACGGGTATGAACCTGGCAAGGGGCTTGGCAAAAATCTCCAAGGAATCGCTAAGCCTATCAAGCTCAAGAAGCATGGCACCACCTTTGGATTGGGGTATGAGTATTCCTAGAATAATTCAAGGACTGGTCACCACCCTGGCGCGGCCCTTACTATCCATTGGAGCAGTCGATACCCCCTCTAGAACAGACTTTTCAACTAGCCGAAGCCATCTATGGGTCAGAAGAAGAGAAAGCATTAGCAATAATGAGGAATTTGTTCCTAGAAGAGGATGATATGGACCGTTGTGTCATTTTTGAGGAGGAGGGGGAGGGAGGCCCTTCTATACAGGTTGTAAGCAGAGGAGCACGCCTCAACATATGGACTATCAGGACCACCAGAGCCCGACATGCCTCGGGGTAGCAAGGCTGAACAAAGCACCACGCACTATTTTGCTTTAGTAAGTTTTTTTTCCTTTCACATTTTTATTTTTTCGCAAGAAAGAGCTCCAATATTAAAAAAAAAAACTTATGGAATTTATTAAAGTATTTCAATTTTCTTACAAATCTCTCTCTTATTATTTTCTTTCATTACTTTATTTAAACAGCATTACTATTACTTATCTTGATAAACCAACGACTGTGACATGCAATGAGATAACGCAAAAAACGGACATAGATTCAGAAGAAGATGATATACCGGAGGAGATCATTAAAGAAGTCGAGAATTTTGAGAATAGACCTAAGTCCAACCTGGACGAGACTAAGATCGTCAATCTTGGAGATGCAGAGAACATCAAAGAAACACGAGTCAGTGTACATTTATCACCATCCAAGGGAATATGAGGACATATTAGCATGGTCATATGACGACATGACTGGTCTAAGCACGTCCATTGTGGCTCAAAAATTACCGTTTAATCCCGCCTGTCCGCCAATAAAATAGAAGCTCAGAAAGTTCAAGCTAGACATGAATTTGAAAATCAAGGAAGAAGTCACTAAGCAGGTCAAAGCTAAGGTCCTTAGGGAGTAGAGTATCCAACATTGTCAGCCAATATTGTGCCAGTACTGAATAAGGACGGGAAGGTCAGAATTTGCATCGGCTATCGGGATCTCAACCGGGCCAGTCGAAAAGAGGACTTGCCCTTGACAAATATACACATCTTAATTGACAACTACGCCAATCATGAGCTACAGTCATTCGTTGATTGTTTTGCTGGGTACCATCAAATATGTATGGATAAAGAGGATGCTGAGAAAACAAATTTCATTACGTCATGGGGGATGCATTGTTATAAAATGATGATGTTTAGGTTAAAGAATGCAGGGGCCACCTACATGAGGGCCATGACCACCATTTCTCATGACATGATACACAAGGAGATCGAAGTGTATGTAGACGACGTCATTATCAAGTCTAAGAGGGGAACTTATCACAAAGAAGATTTGAGGAAATTCTTCAGCAAACTTAAAATGTACAACCTGAAATTGAATCCAGCAAAATGTGCATTTGGGTTTCCACAGGGAAAGTTACTCAGGTTCATTAGGAGCCGCCGAGGGATAGAATTGGATCCATCAAAGGTCAAAGCTATTCAAGAATTGTTACCGGCAATGAACAATAAGGAAGTAATGAGTTTCTTAGGGAGACTTAACTACATCAGCCGGTTCATAGCACAATCTAATGTCATCTGTGAGCCAATCTTTAAAATGCTAAAGAAGGACGGTGCTTACAAATGGACTGACGACTTCCAGAAAGCCTTCGACAAAATCAAGGAGTAACTGTCAACACTGCTAGTCTTGGTTATGCCCGAACTGGGTAGACCCCTACTACTCTACCTTGCAGTATTAGATGAAGCATTTTGTTGTTTCTAGGGCACCATGATGAAACGGGGAGAAAAAAGCATACCATTTATTACTTCAGCAAGAAGTTCACCCCGTACGAGGCCCGGTCTTCTTTACTGGAGAGCACCTGTTGTGCTCTGACTTGGGTAGATCAAAAGTTGAGGCACTATTTATGTGCTTACACCACGTATCTCATATCAAGAAAGGACCCATTAAAGTATATCTTTCATAAGCCCAAGCCCACCGGCGAGCTGGCCAAGTGGAAGATCGCTGTTGAGCGAATTTGACATTGTCTACGTGGCTCAGAAAGCAATCAAAAGACATGCCTTAGCAGATCTCCTCGCTGAAAACTCTATGGATGGAGAATATGAGCCTCTAAAGATGTATTTTTCTGATGAGGAGGTATCTTTCATAGGAGAGGACATTGCAGAGTCCTATGACGGTTAGAGGATATTTTTCGATGGAGCAGCAAATTTCAAAGGAGTTGACATAAGAGCAGTCCCAGTATCAGAAACTAGTTAGCATTATTCGGTATCCGCCAAGCTCAGGTTCCCATGCACCAACAATATGGACGAGTACGAAGCCTGCATCTTAGGGCTCAAGAAGGCCATTGACATGAACGTCCAAGAGTTGCTAGTGATTGGAGATTTGGATTTGCTTATACATCAGGTCCGAGAAGAATGGGTGACTAAGAACTCCAATATACTCTCATATTTGCATCATGTATAAGAGTTGAGGAACAGAGTCGAGAATGAGTTTGCCGATGCATTGTCCACTCTATCATCTAAGATTCAGTATCTAGATAAGAACTTCATAGATCCCGTTCCAGTAAAGATTCATGATGAGCCAGCTTATTGTGCTCATGTCGAGGAGGAAGCAGATGAAAAGCCTTGGTTCCACGATATCAAGGAGTATTTAGCCAAAGGAGAATATCCATAATTTGCAAGTACTACTTAGAAGCGCACACTTTGGAGACTGTCTAGTAATTTCTTCCACAGCGTAGGAATCTTGTATACTAAAACTCCGGATTTGGTTTTGCTAAGGTGCGTTGGTGCAAAGAAAGCATCCAAACTACTAGAGGAAATTCGTGCCAGGACCTGTGGTCCACAAATGAATGGTTTTGTCTTAGCTAAGAAGATACTCCGGGCAGGTTATTTCTAGATGACTATGGAGACAGACTACTTCCAGTATGTTTGAAAGTGCCATCATTGACAGATCCATGCAGACATGATAAAAGTGCCTCCAAATGAGCTTAATGCAACAAGCTCGCCATGGTCGTTCACCGCATGGGGAATGGATATTAACGGACCAATCAAACCTGCTGCATCAAATGGGCACAATTTTATCCTAGTAGCAATTTATTATTTCACCAAATGGGTTGAAGCAGCATCTTATAGAGCAGTGACCAAGAAAGTCATGTCAGACTTTGTCCGTGACCGTGTTATTTGTCGATTCGGGATCCCAGGATCAATCATTACTGACAATGGTCCCAACCTCAACAGTGATTTGATGAAAGCCATGTGCGAAACCTTCAAGATCAAACACAAGAATTCCACAACTTACCGGCCTCAGATGAACGGAGCTGTAGAAGCCACCAACAAGAACATCAAGAAGATACTAAGAAAGATGGTAGAAAAGCATAAGCAGTGGCATGAGAAGCTATCATTTTCTCTATTGGGGTATTGCACCACAATCCACACATAAACTGGTGCAGTTATAGAACAAAAGCGGTCATTCCCGCCGAAGTGGAAATTCCCTCACTAAGAATCATACAGGAAGAAGAGATTGACGATGCATAATTGATGAAGAGTCGTTACGAACAATTAGCCCTCATAGATGGTAAGAGAATGAATGCAGTTTGCAATGGTCAACTTTACTAGAGCAGAATGACCAGAGCCTTCAACAAGAGAGTCAGACCAAGACGGTTCACACAAGGCAGTTGGTGTTAAAGAAGATTTTTCCACATCAAGATGAAGCCAAGGGGAAGTTCTTTCCCAACTGGAAGGGTCCATACATGGTTCATCGGGTTCTAACAGGAGAAGCCCTCACACTTGCAGAAATGGACGGAGAAGTTTGGCCAAAACCAATCAATTCAAATGCAGTCAAGCGATACTATGTGTGACCATTTATGATCTCATTATGTAATTTGAACAACGTCTGACCTGATTCCCATTTAATAAGGGATACGTAGGCGGCCTTATGGGTTCGGTCGCAATTGAATAAAATTTTCATTTCCCCCCGTAATTGGAAACTGGGGCAGAATTTTGAGGAGGACCCTCAAAATTTCGATGTAACAGTAGCCGATCATTGCAAGTAGCCGTCAGAAGCGTCAACCCATTAAACTGGGGGCAGAATTTTGAGGAGGACCCTCAAAATTCTGTAGCAAGAAAGGTTGCAATGTCTTGAACCACGTTGTTGTCGTTGGCTCATCTAAAAATATTTCTTAAATACATATACATATATCATATCTTTAACAAAACTCATGCATGTCTATTATCGAAATCGCTTTGTTTGACAATGCTACCCCAAGGGTACCTACAGTATCACCATAAACAAAGCCGAGCCGATCAAGCAAAGCCAACAAAAACACGAACTAACCTTTCCCCTTTTACAAAAATCACGACTTTTCTTTGGCTGTAGGCACCCAAGTCACAAATCATCAAACACATTTATACACTCGTATTTTTCAGGAATACAACTCTCGAGATTATCGCTTCACAACTGTTGATACCCAATTTTTTCCTACATATTTTTATCATAAGAGTATTCTCAAAATAGCATGTACATGCATATATAAGCATTCCCAAGAATTTTTGTATTTTTCCCAATTTTTAAAATTATTTTATTATTTGTTTTAGCAATACAAAACCCAATAATCATTCCCAAAATTATCATTGTTGGTGAGTAATTTATTTCCATTCTCATATTTACACCAAAATACAATTAAGGTAATTTTTGCATATTTTTATAAATTTATTTGATATTTTTAATGCTAAATTGCATAAAATTATAATTATAGCCTACATTACGATTAGCAGCATTTTACAATTACAAAATTATTCCCAGTATTTTTAGATTAACGTTTATATATTATTAATTAGCTCAGTGCTTTCAATTTGTTTTTAAAATTATTTTTAACTGGCTATTTAATATATAGCCCATTACCATTTCAATTTTAGCCAAATCAAACCCCTAATTTCCCAGTCCTATTTTCGATTTAAACCTGACCCAATTCCTAAATTACCCGCCTCTGACCCACTCAAATAACCCGTCCAGGCCTTTTCTTTTAATCCCAGCCGTTGATCTAATAGATCAACGACTCACACGCGTCCTTTCCTTTTTTAATCCACCAACACGCTCAATCCTAAATCATTTCCACTAACCTGCCGCCCTTGAATCCCCTTCCTCTCCAATCCTCTCTGCAACCTCGTTCAAACCCTAGCCGCCTCCACCCAAACTAACCCTAATCCCCTTCGATCCTCACCGGAATCCATGGCTTCTCAGCCCATAGGAACCTCATACTCACCTCCTACTACTCCTATGAGCCTGATGATTGAAGGATCGAGGATAAACTATGAGGGTATTCACTCAGATCTTCACCGACTCGAGGTTTCTGGCCATTTCTGGCCATCTCCAGCCTTGCTCCGGCATATTCTAGGCTCCTGAGTCTGGTTCTGACTTTATCCGACTTAAATCGGATCTTTTTGGAAAGTATTCAAGTGTTTTTATGATTTTTTTCTTTCTTTATTATTTGTATTATTTCTCTTATTGTGTTCCTGTATCGTATTCTCACTAGCTTTCTACTGTATTGTTACACTTGCTAATTATGGTCTTATTTGTTCTTGTACTTAGTTTCATACTCCATGATTGAATATTCTTTTGCTGTGTTTTCTACGCTATTATTCTCGCCTGCATTTTTCACCATGTTTTGCTATCTTCATCCTCTATAAGCATGTACTTCTTCTACTGTTTATTCTACTGTCAGTTGTTCCCACTAATTTAGTCACTCTGTTTGCTTTGATCTTTCTACTTGTTTGTATAAGCTTCTAAAAGAAGCCACTAAGCCTGTTTATTTATTACTTGCCGCTCCATCTCTGTGTTCGATACAAGGTGGAAACCCTAGAATTTGGGATTCCGCCGAGGATTCAATTATGTAGGTTAGGGTTTTATTTTTTTTAGAACCTTAAATCTCTGCTAAACTCTCCTGCATTGGATTCTTTCTACTGATTTTACAAGGTCATGGCAAAATTCTTCGTGTTTAAGCATGCATATGTGCTCTTATATGTGTGTTAAATCTTTCTTTAAAGGGATTTCAACTAGTGATTGAATCAGAATCTTTTTTGGGGTTTAATTGATTGGTACTCGTTTTCCTTGAGTAAAACTTTTTTTCTTCACACCAAATATTTGGACTTGTGATTTCTTGGCTGTTAATTGATTCTCTTTCATTAATTATACAACCGTGTACTTTCAGAAAACCTCATCCTTAAAATAACCTTTATGTATTTGCCCTCAATTGCATGCTTTGCACAAAGAGTTTGATTAATTTCTTTCCTTAATTGGTTTTATACCCGTTTGAATTTGAATCCCTTAATTAAATGAAGTGTTATGTGGTTGATTGAAAATCAAACTTCAATACCCGGCCTTTTCTTTTTAGTCTGACATACTAAATACACTTCAGACTTCACGCTTATAATTCTTACAACCTTTTCTGAATTTTCTTGTGTGCACTTTGGCTTTCAGAAGATTGCTGGTTTCTTTGCTTATCTCTTTTAAAAACTGGTATGTCATGATTCGATTCCCAACATCATACCAATGTGTTTATTTTCAGTCTTTGCGCCTATGTCTACCTTATGGAGAATTTTACATCTAAATTTTTACGTGCTACTGTTTTCTTTACTTGCTTATAAACACTAATTCCCCATCCCATTTAACCCCATATGTTTGTAAGTAGGACTCAGGGCATGGCAACAAGAATTGTTGCTCATGAACTGAGTTCTAACCCCTTAAGTAGGCTAAAGGGTGTGCCAGTATGTCCTATTGCGGGGTATGCCCTTGCCTACTCCTTTCTTGAATCCTGCTTGTTATATACCCCCATATCCCCACTCCCCTATGTATGTTGAGTTAAGGTATAACCTGAAAGCATCCCAGTTGCTGTCTAGGGTTGAACCTGAACTTCAATAGGTCCTAACTCCCCAAGTTACAACTCACAAGCTTGTCAGGGGTGTGCCAGCACCCCAAAAATGCTTGGCATGACCACCAGCTTGCCATTTCCCCTCTACTGCACTTGCACTTACTCATAGCCTCTAAGTTATACCCACTCCTATGAGCCTTGCCTTGGGACCTTGAGTTCCCTCTGAACTTGGACATTTAAGGGCTGGCCCTTCCACACTACATTATAATCTAATTCTGCAATGATATTTAGGTTGTAAGCATTGCCTGGAGTTTTTTAAGCTCCTTGGAACTTTGACACATCCCAAATAAGAGAAAGGCTTTAAAAATCCAATCCTAGAAGTTGGTTTATCGCATATTATTGGACTCTGAGTCTGGATTAGGCTGATTAGATGTAGATGTAATAACTGATATAATTTTACTTTCTTCCTAATTTATTTGGTCTGTAATAAATTTCGTAATAACTACTGGGGTGGATAGTGAAAGGGATGGGATTGAATGCATGCAAAGGGGTAGATACCATGTTTTAGGAATTACTACTTTTAAAATTCTGCATCTCATGTAGATACCATGTTTACAGGAGTCGCTACATTCGAAATTCCGCATCTCATTGTAGATATCATGTTTGTAGGAATTACTACTTTCAAAATTCTGCATCTCATGTAGATATCATGTTTTAGGAATTACTACTTTTGAAATTATGCATCTCATATAGATATCATGTTTATAAGGAACTACTGCTTCTAAAATTTTTTGCATCTCATATAGATACCACGCTCATAGGTTTTCTGCGCTTCGTATAAATACCGTGTCCATAAATCGTTACTGAAACTCTGCATATCATATAGATAATATGCCTATAGGACTGCCTGCATTTTGCATAGGCATCTCTGACTAGGCAAATCTATTTATTGGAGTTAAAATAACCAATTACATATAGATGACCTACCTATAGGAACTCTGCATGACCATAACAACGATAAAAATCAGTAACACCTAGAAAGCATGGCTATAGGAACTATCAACTGAACCTGAATTGTCCACTCGCTCCAAAGTCTAAAATTAGTGGTGATTTGTCTAACACTCGTAGAACATATGATCTTGTAACTAACAATTCTTTTCTGCAATCAGTTTATTTCCCTCATCTCTGAATTAATAGATATCGCGCTTATAGGTCCCGTTTAACACATAGGCAAATAGTTTAGTAATCAATCAACTATGTCAGTTTTCGACAACTACATCTAAGCAGGGCTAATTTGGACTCCCTATCTGGGAAATATGTGGTAAATCAATCTATCATATGCCTTAATTTAATTTAGACCAAACCACTATGTGTAAGACATGCTAAACTATGTGCTTATCTTCAATTTTAGGAGGTTTATTTGACCCATATCTGCTTACTTGCTCTCCCAAAACTTGTCGTATTTGTTTTGAATTTCGCCATAGAATTTTATCCTTTAAAATTCTCAAAATTCCCCCAACTCCCTTCCCTTTAGGATTAGTAGTCCTATATGCCTCCAGACAGATAGAATTAGGACGGGTAATAGCATGCAGTAACTAACGATACCATTCCGCACTTAATACCTTAACGGGGTGGGAAGGGTAGACATGGAGATGATGATGACACTATAATACCATGCGTACGATTGGCTACCGGTGTTGTGTGGATGATCCATGTATTTTACAAATCTAGGACCCGCTTTTCCTTATGTAACTTTGTTATTATTTTATCAATAAAATTTTGTCTCTCATTTCAATTACCAAATCCTCCTTAATTTCCTGCACTATTCTCTTCTTCTAAAAATTTTTTGTTCACTCACTTCTTTGTTTAATTTTTCTTCACTTGGACATTCTTTTAAACAAAATATGTAACCACCTAGGCCTTAATTTCAACATGCTTGTTAACCATTATACATACCTACTTGTAATCTTTATGTGGAATTATTTGTATGCTTGTTTGCATTTAAAGTCACAATATAGCATGGCCGGGAACCACACTAGTGGATCTCGAGGGGTGCCTAACACCGTCCCCCCGAGATAATTTCTAGCCCTTACCCGAACTCTAGTTTTCCAACTCCAAAACCTTAGTGTCCTAATGCACTTAATCATTAGATGGCGACTCTTCAAATCCAAAACCCAAATCCCAAACGAGAATAGAGTTGTCTTCCCAAATGTCGTAAACCCGATTTCGCGAGAAAAAGGGGGCATCGACAGCATGGCGACTCTGCTGGGGAATTCTTTAGGCTTTTACCACTTCATGTTTTGTGTGACTTTATTGCTTCTTTACTGCTTTATTTAATGTCTTTATTCGAAACTAACTTGGCTTTTTTGTTTTTTTTTTCTTTATTGCTTTTATTTACTACTTTCCTTCAATGCCATTGTAATTTTTTTTGAGCAATTATTGTAATCATTATGAACGTGAAAATACATGAAAATTTGTTTTAGTTTTGTAATTGCATCTTCAACATCATATTCAACTCGTGCCAAACAAGTACCATAGCAACACTTATAATGAGTTGTTGCGCTCTTCCAATATTATTACCCCCTAAATTTGGCAAAGGCATATTTGCGGTAAAACCAGTCGATCAGCGGTGCAGTCGACGATTCCGTGCCTCCCTCTTGAGTTGTCCGCTCAAGGGTACCGGTCTAACACCCCATTGAAACCTTATTCTATTTAATTATGCATGCATCACTGTCAAACCTAGTCGAGTCAGTTATGCTGTCCACATAATGACTCTTTAAGATAGCCTTGTCCAAAGTCCAAGTTTCCTTGGAACCCAAACGGACAACACCATATTCTGTGCATTTATTTGGAGAACTAAATGCCATTATGCTAATTATTTATTTAAATATTCGAGTCTGATGTGTTAAGGGACTAACACTTTGTTTTGTAGAAAATGAGGCACGAAATACCCAGATTCGGCATCGTAACAAACATTCACCCAAGGTTGGTAAGCTAGTGGGAAGACCTTCAATCCAGTGACAAGACACTCGTCCGCAAATATTTGGGGAATTTACGCTCTCTTTTGGAAATCTAGCCTGACAACAAAATCATAGAGGCTGCGACCTTATTCTGGGATAGCGATAGATTAGTGTTTCGATTTGGGGACCTGGAAATGACCCCATAGCTCGAAGAAATAGGACGGTTAGCCGGTATTCTTTGGGAGACTCCGGGCCTGCTCATGCCAGAAAACAGCAAGGGTAGGGGTTTCCTCAAGATTATGGGATTGAAGAAAAACCCAGACTTGACCTGTTTTAAGGATTCTTATAATCTTTTTGACTATATGTATGAGAGTACGGCCATAGCAAGTCCTACCGCACCTACCCAGACGAATTCGCCCTCACATCATTGGGGCATATCCATATGAGGGTCTTCGTCTGTGTGTTCTACTTTTTCGAAATGATAGTGTTTCCTATGAAGAAGGCTAGGATCCATACCAGACTAGCCATGGTCACCCCGATACTAATGGAAGGGATTGGAGGGCAGGCTTTTAGCATAGTGCTCATTATTGTTGCTGATATATAGCGAGCCTTGGAGAACTGTCAACGAGGGGCCAGTCACTTCGAGGGTTATAGATCATCTCGAAATGGATCAATACCGTCAAGAGCTTTCTTGAAGGTCGTGGAACGATCATATAACCTTCCTCCATCCCAAGAGAATGAACTATATGGCTAATATGTTTGCTCAGCCGGGAGACGCTAGAGGATGGGTAGAGTTGTTTGAAAATCGAAAAGAAGACAAGGTGCAGTGGATGTTCGAATGGTTCCCCACTGGAGATTTCATCAACCGCTCTCGGGACGCTCCATTCCTTATACTCATTGGTCTGAGGGGAACCTATCCCTATGTCCCTCTCCGAGTCATGAGGCAGGTAGGGAGAAAGCAAGTCATACCAAAGGTCAAAAAGATAAGTCACTTCAGGGCCGATTTCCAAGACGATGATAGCATGTACAAGTGTCAAGATCAACACATGTGGAATTGCAAAATCATGCAAGAAAAAGATTTCATAGAACCTGATAGATACCATGCCAGTTACCCCATACTATCCAGGTTGGTTAGAAGAAGATCATGTTAGGTTAGGACAGCCTGGGTCTATTCGAGGTCATAGGATCATCGATGAGAGGGCTGAAAAACAGGTGAAGTACAACCAGCTGCGCAAGAGGATCATAGAATGCAAGAGTGAACATCAGGAAATTCAAGAAGCAAATCATAAGTTTGTCGAATAATGGAAAGATATGGCTGTCAGCGCCAACAAGAGAATAGGGTAATTGTAGCGAGGTTTGGTAGAGCTACAAGGGAAATTCATCCAGAGGATCGAAAATTGCCAAAACGTTGAGGGAAATGAAGGAGGACACTCGGCTAGGGCTTATTTGTTGCTGGGATGCGTGAGCTGGTCAAGCTGTTCGATGTAGCTAAAGATGTCAAGTCCAGAGAAGGTCCTTCTAGGACAAAGTAGTTAGGAGTCTTTTTTCTTTTTCGCTTTAAAATGTAATAAGGCCAACGGCCATTAGTGACATTTTACTTTGTGCAATTCTAGTGGCGTTTTGGTCTTCGTCTTATTTTTATCAATAAAATAAGGCATTTAGCATTATAAGTTGTCCAAATCAACTTGTCGCTAGGCCTACCTCGAGCACAATGAGGCACCCAATTTAGGACACGAGTTATATTCATATACTATGTGTTTAATTATTGCATCATTTTTCTCATAATCCGAACTAACTTATTACCTTTTTTGTTTTACTTTTGTTTTATTCCCCTCCTCAAAAGGTTAGTTTGTGCACTCTGGCATCATCATCCTACTCCACAAGATCTAAGGGGCCCTCCACCTCCTCCTCCTCCAAGTCCTATCAGAAACAAGAACAAAGCAAAAATGGAAGACTTGAACAACGTCAGGAAGGAGAACTCAGTTGAAAGGGTAGAGGTTCCTCAGGGTATTTAGGTGTCCAAGGAAAGTGCCGCCCAGCTCGAACAGAAGTTACTGAAATTTCAAGAAGAACTGGACCAAGTTCGAAACTTGGCAAGCTTGTCATTCTCCCTCACTACCCCAGACGTCAACTTTCCCAATGCTCAAAATCCTATACCTCCACAGAACATCCCGAAACCACAGAAACAACCCGCTCCCCATCAAAATTGCAACACATGTCACACTTCAAACAACACCCCGCTCATCATTCTTGAACCACTAAATAATCATCCACACTACACCCCCATCTATGTGGAAACCATACCACAATACACTCAAACTATTTCAAGAACACCAGAGTCTGATGACAAAGGCTCTCTTATCAAGAACCTGGTTGCTGAGCTCTAGAAACAAACTAGACGAGTCCAGGGTGTTGAAGGAAACAAAGGTATTGAGGGGTTGAATTATGAGATCTTTGTATTCAGCCAGACGTCAAACTTCCCGGGAGGTACAAAACTCCTAAGGTCAAGATGTTTGATGGCTCGGGGGATCCTAGAGTCCATTTAAAGACATACTGTGATAAGCTGGTCGGTGTCAGAAGAGATGAAACGATTTGCATGAAGCTCTTCGTGAGGAGTTTGAAAGATGATGCTCGATCTTGGTACATTAGCCAAGACCCCGAGAAGTGGACAAGCTGGGTGGGAATGGTGTCCGATTTCATGGACAGGTTTAGATTCAATACAGAGAATATGCCAGACGTCTTCTACATCTAGAATTTGAAGAAAACCCTATAGAGACATTCTGCGAGTATGCTACTCGTTGGAGATCAGAGGCTGCTAAAGTCAGGACGACCTTGGAAGAAGAACAGATGAACAGGTTTTTGGTCCAAGCTCAGGATCTTAGTATTATAAGAGGTTGATGCAGATAGAAGGCCAGAAATTCTCGACATCATCAAACTAGGGGAAAGGATTGAGGAAGGCATTAGAAGCGGTATGGTCACCAATTTTGAGGCACTGTAGGCTACCAACAAAGCCTACAATATGGTGGCACGTCCAAGATAAAGGATGTAAGTTCCGTAATGGTTGCACAGAGAATGAAATCCCCAGTAAAATACCAAGCCTACCTAGTACCTCCTCTCACATGTCAACCTATCCCCAATTACCAAGCACCTCCGCCCTCTTACAAAATTCCACCACCTATTTACCAATCATCTCCATCCCCCACATATCAACCTACCTCACTAAGACATTCCCAACCCGCACCCATCTACCAAGCTGATGATGCTCAACCTTCTCACTATCAATCACTTCCCGCCCGTCAAAACTTCCTTAGGCCACGCCCTAACTTCGACCGTAGATCTCCCAAGCAATACACCGCCATCGCCGAACCAATTGACCAGCTATAAGAGAGCCTCAAAGCTGCTGGTTATGTTACCCCAATCCTTGCCATAACACCAGAAAATCCTTCCAAATGGGTTAACCTAATCAAAACCTGTGCATACCATTCCGGCATGAAGGGGCATACCATCGATGAGTGCCAGTCTTTGGAGGACAAAATCCAAGCTTTAATTGACAACAAGATCATCGTGGCGAAGGAGCCTGCTCCTAATGTTTGCAACAATCCCTTGCCTGATCATAAGGGTGGAGGCATGCAGATGATTGAGGTAGAAGATGATTGGGACCCCAAAGGGTCAATTAGATTAATTGCCGAAAGTCACGAGCCCAAGAAACCAACAGTCACACTGAATCCAATTGCAGTCCAGATCCAGCCCTTTGGGGATGCCGAAGTAAACATGTCCGTGCCTCTCGAGCTTAAAACACCGTGATCCACAAAGAACGCAGAGCCAATTGAGGTGGAGTTTGGGTCTCCAAAGGCACCTATACCATTTGAAGTTGCTGTGTTACCTACCAGAGCTAGGGTGCCCATTCCTGTAGCAATGTCAGCTATAACACCATTCAATACGCAGACAATTCATTGGGATTACACCGCCAAGGCGAGAAGGAAGGGGAAAACTAGGTCTGGAGAAGCAATTGTAGCATAGGGTATGACCAGGACCAGCAGAATTTATACTCTAGAGCACTTAGTTGAATCAAGTAAGCAGGCCTTTGGACAGCTTATTGAAACTGGGCCTGATGATCTCTAGCGGAAGATACAAGCAAAAGAATACTCAGTTGTTGATCAACTAAATAAAACACCGGCGCAGATCTCCATCTTCACTCTACTACAAAGCTTTGAGGCACATAAGAATGCCCTGATGAAGATATTGAGCGAGGCGTATGTACCCAGTAACATAACTGGAGGAGAGATGGCAAACATGGTAGGAAAGATATTGGAGAGTCATAAGATCACTTCCCATGAGCATGAGTTTCCCCCAGGAGGGTTAGGCCACAACAAAGCGTTGCACATCACTGTGCAATGTGAAGACTATTTCATCACCAGGACTTTAATTGTTGGAGGGTCCAAACTCGATATTTGTCCATTGGTGACTCTTAGAACGTTGGGGAAGAGTCTACATGAAATCAAGGATGGGGCTACCAACATCAAAGATTTTCATGGTTCCCAAAGGTCCACTATTGTGGAGATCAGTTTATGTCTGCAAATGCGACCAACATGGTTCGATGTCGATTTTCAAGTGATAGACATCCCAGCATCTTACAACTTACTACTGGGACGACCTTGGATCCATGTCGCTTGAGCTGTAGCATCAACCCGGCACCGTGGGGTGAAGTTTGAGTGGAATCACCAAGAAGTGATTATTCATGGCGATGGTAGTAACCCCATATAAAGTAGCCAAATCATCCCAGCAATCGGAGGAAGAAGGAAGCTAGGCGGACAAACCTACCATCACATTGAGTGAGTCAACGTCGTGGACAAGGATAAGTGGTGGGATAACAAGATAGAAAGTATACTAAATTGGAGCGGGTATGAGACTATCAAAGGGCTCGGCAAGAAGCTCTAGGGAATCACCAAGCCTATCAAACTGAAGAAGCATGGCACTACTTTTGGGTTAGGGTATGGATATACTTAGCAAGAATTAAGGAACTAGTCGCCACCATGGCGCGACCCTTACTATCCGCTGGAGCACCCGATACCCTGACTGGAGCAGACTTTCCAGCCGGCAGATATCATATATGGGTCAGAAGAAGAGGAAACACTGGCGGCAGTGAAGAATCTGTTCTTCGAAGAAGACAATATGGACTGTCATGTCATTTTTTAGGAGGAAGGGGAGGAAGGCCCTTCCATACAAGCTGTAAGCCAAGGAGCGCGCCTCAACAATTGGTCCCTCAGAACCAACAAAGCCCGGAAAGCTTCGGGTATTACTATTACTTATCTTGATGAAACGACAAATGTGACAAGCGACGAGATAACGCAACAAAAGGATATAGACTAAGAAGAGGATGAAATACCGGAAGAGGTCGTTAAAGAGGTTGAGAACTTTGAGAATAGGCCTAAGTCTAATTTGGATGAAACTGAGGTTGTCAACTTGGAAAATACAAAAAATGTCAAGGAAACCCGCATCAGTGTTCACTTGTCACCGTCAGAAAAGGAAGAGTACATGGAGTTCTTAAAAGAATATGAGGACATATTTGCCTGGTCATATAATGATATGACCTGTATCAGTACATCTATTGTATCTCACAAACTGCCGACAGATCCGACATGTCCACCGGTAAAGCAGAAGCTCAAAAAGTTCAAGCAAGACATGAGTTTGAAATCAAGGAAGAAGTTACCAAACAAGTCAAAGACAAGGTCCTCAGGGTAGTGGAATATCCAACATGGTTGGCCAACATTGTGCCAGTACCAAAGAAGGACGGGAAGGTCAGAGTCTGTGTCGACTACCGGGACCTCAACCGGGCTAGTCCGAAAGATGACTTCCCCTTGCCGAACAAACACATCCTAATTGACAATTACGCCAAGCACAAGTTGTAGTCATTTATCGATTGTTTTGCTGGGTATCATCATATATGGATGGTTGAAGAAGACGCGGAGAAAATGGCTTTCATTACATTATGGGCAATGTATTGTTACAAGAGGTTGCAACCTTATTCTGGGATAGTGATAGATTAGTGTTTTGATTTGGGGACCTGGAAATGACCCTATTGCTCGAAGAAATTGTTACAACGCATATCCGCATGCGTTAGTTCATGCCATACATTAGTTAACACAAATTGAAGAAGGAATTATCCTTGAGATTATAAGAATTTAATCATATTGATCTTAAGTGATACAAGGGTGCATAAGGGTGATTAACAAGTATTAGAAGTTAAACGAATCAAAGATGTT
>MU732121.1:0-11955 GCA_026770625.1 Nicotiana glauca
CAAGTAGTTTCAGTCAAATACGTAGTAATTTCATCAATCGGGACGGACCAAGTCGCAATCCCCAACGGTGCTCTACCGGACGCTCACTATCCGGCGTGTAAGTCACCTTAATACAGCACTATGGCATGCAAATCCGGGGTTTCAAACCATCAGGATGTCATTTACATACATTACTCACCTCAAGATGGCCAAAAGTCTAGCTCGCTATGCCCTTGCCTCTCAAATTCGCCTCCTCATGCGTTGAATCAGAACAAAATCACACGAACATCGATGAAGCTCGATTTCTAAAAGACGAGGTTTTAGCCATACATATCTGAAATTCGCCCCTTAATGATACTATAACGATCCAATACACTTATGTAACTTCAATCTACAATACAACATTCAATAAGGCCAATATTAGTACTAAATCCCATAACTTATGCCATTTAGGCCTATTATCAAACATCTTGTAGGCATAGATATTTACACCNTACACCACATAACTATAGTATTGGTTCCTCCAACTATAACCATTAACAAACAATTCATCCAACTATTATTCTTTAACGATTTATACTCCTCACATTACATGTGTGATCAACCATTCACACCCAAACCAACAAAATTCCGTCAAATAAACACCTTTAAATCCCTACCATGTTCATGTATTTAAATTGGGAATTTATGGTACCCAATCATCATACCATAAGTTGTAATACATGATTCATACTCATAATTCCATAATAACTCCATATATGTAAGTGTAGTATCTTGTAGACCAAATATTGAAAGACAACTTTGGGGTGTTCTTGAGATTTTGAAGAAATCAAATGAAATTCAGTCAAAACCATGTTGTAACTAGTGATTGAGAAGTGAAATCACCATGAAAACACACTTAAAAACTCACCTTAGATGTGCAATTGGATGCCTTGGTCGAGTTGGGGTGTAGAGGAAGCCCTAAGATTGAGAAATATCTCAAATTCTCTTATTTCCGGTCCTTAGGTGTATTTAGAAGCCTCCCACTAGCGCGATCGCGCACCTAGTCGCTCTAAAGTAACGCGACGAAGGTAGAAACTTTGCAATATGCGCGTCCACTAGCGAGATCGCGCACCTGGGCGCGTTAGTGACACATGTCCAGTAATATGGTCATACCGTTCTATGTACACCTCCAAATCAGAAACAATTTATTGCGTTGGAAACTAGACTCAAAGAGCTTTAATTTGATAGGAGATATGATCGTTTAAAGTGAGGTCTTGTGCGCACTCATTTACAACTTTCATCTATTATGAAATTTTCCAACTTCAAAAGTTCCCGTTAGCCATCCGAAATCACCCCGAGCCCCCCCGGGACCTCAACCGAAAATACTAACATATCTTGAAATATCATCCAAACTTATTCCAATCATCAAAATGCCTCAACTAACACCAAAATCATCAAATTCAGGCCTAAGTTCTTTTAAAACTTCTAAAACATGCATTCGATCAAAAACCCAACCAAACCACGTCCGAATGACCTGAAATTTTGCACACACATCCCAAATCACCTAACGAAGCTACAACAACTCTCAGAATTCCATTCCGACTCCTAGATGAAAATCTCACCTATCAACTGGAAATCGCCAAAATACTAACTTCGCCAATTCAAGCCTAATTCTACACCGGACCTCCAAAATCACTTCCAGTCACACTCCTAAGTCACAAATCATCCCTGAAGCTAACCGAATCATCAGAATTCACATCCAAGCCCTCTAACTCATAAGTCAATGTCCGGTTGACTTTTCCAACTTAAGGCTTCTTAAAAGAGACTATATTGTACACAAGTCCATAACCTCCCATCTATATTCAGAACAAGCCTGAACTATCTGTAATAACCCATACCTACAACCTTAGGTGCAATTACCTGATATTCTACATAACTCAAACACATGTAGTGATAACTCCCATTCACAACAGCTGTACACAAAGCCTAAATACCGATAGAAAACCTCTTAACAACTTAAGTTTCTTTCCAATACTTTTACATATACTGCAATTGATAACTAAAACACGTAGTAAACCATCACCATTTCTCAGATCAAATATTCATGAAACCACTTCTCCTTTGGAAAATACTACATCAAATTTCTGAGTCGAAGCTCGATATTATCCTTCCAACATACTGAACTCGAATCTGCTCGTACTCGTTAAAGATCCCAACGCTCTCATCTAATCAACACACTACTCTGGTGACATTACACATCAATATAGGACTAAGCCATAACTCGCACAATACGCGCACTAATAAGCAACAGTCCGAACATACTCGATTCATGAAAATGTCTCAAATGAAAGAGCTCTACTTCAAGCTCTCCAGTACCACCACAACATAAGACGGAGAACCCGTCTCCCATCATAGATATAGAACAACCGAATCTAACTCGCAATATCATACATCCGCATAACTTTGCCTCAATGCGTGACCTCATCTAGTACAAACCAGTTAGGCAATAAGCCACCTCGTACATAATCAAAAGTCTCACATGATGCCACAAAGTGTCGATAGGCTACCGATTAAAACGTGGTACAAAAAGGAAGACGAACTCTGGAAGGAACTGCCTAACTCACGCACTAATACGTGCTCTCCTTAGAAAAATAGGAAGCAAGGCATACAAAATAGCATATAGAAAACTATGCTATATATCACACTGTTGCGGTGCGCAACCCGATCCAAATAACACACTCATGGCGGCGTGCCACCCGATCCACACATAACACTCACCAAAAGAGGTGTACATCGAGCAAAATTGCTCATTAATATAAAATACCGAATTTCAGTCACAAGCACGCTAAGTGCATAATACCGTCCCTAAGGGGACATATAGCTCTATAAGCTACCAAAACTCAAGCTCAACTGAGGTGCGATATACAATCCGAATCTCGAGAGCCATTTTGTTCACAAACATCATTTCTACGCGGATCCTCAACACATAAGCATTTTCTCAAATAGTCTCCCGCCTTACTCGGCACAGTGTATCACTGCATAAAGTATCTGACAACGAAATAACACCCTGACTCCTCCTCCATAAGGAGCACATCACTGAAATGAACCCGTTTGGCCTGACATAGAGCCCATATTCACATTTGAATCCATCCACCAACCTTAAGTCGATTCTAATCATACTGAACTAGGTTAATTACCTTTCAAAGGTCCCTAACAACTCATCTTTCGCTCGTAACACATAAGAACATCCATCATAGTCGGAGAAATCATCCGTAGTCCACAACTCAATAGACTGAGTGCCCTCCGGGCATATTTTTCTCAATTCAACGATATTATCACAACCTTCATACTTGGTTTAAGTCTTCAATCAATCAAGTGACTAACTGCCATACTTACACAATCTTCCAGTGGGACACCATCCCACAACCCACCATTACGAATAACTAGGTCGTACCTCCAGACCACTGACCGCACCTAACACTGAAAAGTGATCAAGAATAATTAACCAGGGTGCAAGGCCTTTTCACAAAACACTGTTCTCAAGTGACGCTGAAGACAATACCGATTTACCTTAAACGTTGAGGCTTCTTCCATGCTCATCCGAGCTCGTGACATCCTTGTCCATATCGAGTTGTTACCTCTATCTTCACTTCAAATTCCATACCACTCTTTGCGCCCAACATGCCAACATACGATAGAACACGCTCTTCATCACAGCTTCGGAACCATTATTAGATTAACACTTCATCATATAAAACTTTCCACTTAACTCACTTCAGGAGAACCATAGCAACACACAGGTGGATTCTCACAACCGTAGAATATGCAAATATCTAAGTAGTGGTCCAACCCACCATGACCCTTTCGGGATCAGCCTACACGTAACAGTCCCATAATAATGGAATGCTCTTGATTAACATCAATTACGAAGGACGACAGGCCTCACCTGTACCGCCACAAATCACACGCATAACTTAATCCTGCTGAAGGAATTAATCTGTACCACCAATATGCCAACAGATATATGGCTAACCAATCCATCTTCTTTCGACTCACCCTGATTGCCCTAGGAAGAGTAGTAACTGCATTCAACATATAACACCATCCATCCGCACTCATCCCGAGTGACTTTGAATCACGAGACCATGCTGTCTCACATCCCACGAACCATTTCATACCTTCAAACGGCTACATCGTAAGTCAAAACATCATAGAACATTCTACAAATTCCAAACCATTGCCTGCACCTTCCTGCCAGTGCTATATAGAAGCCCATAATTGATATGGAAAACTACCCATCTTGACCTCTCCCAATGGAGACTCAGTTCTAATCACATATACAAATTCAAGATACCCAATTGTCACATGTAGAATCTCGAACACATTATTACCATTCTCGAGAGTCATTTACTCTGTTTGACTGTATTTAGTCTGATCCAATGAACAGAACCACCCGTAACTAATCGTAATTTAACCCGATTAATAGAACCGAACAACCAGTAGCTCATTGGCACTTCTGACACTACAACATATAGCCTTAACTTAGTCGAAAATTTTCCTTTACTCAAGCCATCCTCGGGCTCAATCTCTACAAATAAGAAATGATTCACTAACACGGCTCAAACCAGAACCAATATAGAACATAGTCGTGCAATCAGCTAATCAATAGCAACTCCCCAAGTTGGCTCGAAGCCATATATCAAAACACACACCATAACTCATAATGTATATACTTTATTTCTTATATAACACTACAGTGAGATTAACTAAATCCTTCATAAGCTCGTGGAACACAAACCATCTGGTACTTCAGATCTTCTGCAAATCTCATATTCACTCTTGTAGTAGTTAAATCCATTCTCTTGAGCGTTCCAAAATTTAAATTTCAACATATATATCTCACTTGTAAATGGGATCTTCTAACGTACAACATAAAGATCACGCAACTCTGAACACCCCGCAGTAGATAACCCACTTGTCTTGCCTCAAACTAACATTTCTATATTTACCTTCCACCGTCATCCACATTACAGAGTCACTCAGACTTCTTGATTTTGAACTCATAATGTAACATGAAATTTACTTTACTCCGAACTAGGCATCTTGAAAAGATTCTTCACACGCCCATAACTCGAGGCTACACATCTAATCACAATGGAGTTCATACACTTAATAGTTCATCTATCATCCAGCAGACCTTCCTCATCACTTCCATGTCATATAGATACCTCTCGCAGTACTAACATAGCTACACTAATAGGGACAATACCGAACATACAAGTTCAAAACACTTGGTCACACAATCAGCACCTCGGTGCTCAAGCCATAGGCAAAGATCCGACCTTAAGTCCTCCAGATTGGCCTAACATCGAACTCACGGAGATCACGTCTCGCCCTTCGATCGGGGAATTACAAGTCATCAAGGCACATCTGATACTGAGTGCTCGTTTGCGCATATGAATACGTGGAAGGAATTTCAAGAGTTACATTTCAAGCTGAATGAAGGATGCACGATAAGAATTCCAAGAATATGAAGTTTTCCTAAAGGTTATGCAGCCTCTTGAGGATAAACATAGACGTCTCTGTACCGATCCGCGAGACTCTACTAAACTTGCTCATGACTCGCGAGACCTAGTAACCTAGGCTCTGATACCAACTTGTCACGACCCAAAACCAAAACCCAGTCATGATGGCACCTCGAGTGAAGACAAGGCCAGCCGACGCTTACTCAAATTCATTTCTAACAGCTTAACAAATCAATAATTCATTTATAAGGATGAATAATTCAATCCTTTAGGTAGTCAACAATACATTTCTATAAACATGCGGAATAACAACCTAACTCAGCCCGACATCGGGGTTCCACTCGTCATGAGCATCTATTATAGTATAAATACAACTACAAGGTCTGAAATATACAAAACAGGACTGATGAACAAAAGGGGAGAAAAATGGTACTGCGAATGCTAACAACCACCTTGCTAAAACTCCGATAACATTGCCTGCAATCACCAAAACCCGCTGCCGGGTGTATAAATACCTGCATCTGCACACAAGGTACAGGAAATAAAGTGATTACTCCAACTCAGTGAGTAATAAGGGTAAATAACAACTGAGCAGTAAGAAATCACGTAAAGCAAGCCATCATGCTATATAGGAGCAGTGTAAACTCTTTGAGAAAACATTGAAACTCTGAAATCTTTAGAAATATCTTGGCTCAGTTTAAAACCTCTTTTGAAAATGTCTTTTTCCAACAGTTAAGCAAATGAATGCAAAACAAGTATTGTAAACAAGCATAGAAGCCAGCCCCTCGGGCACAACACTCTGTTAACAGATAACGTCAGGATATTAGGTAATTATTGCAAGAAGTAGCATAAAAGCCAATGAAATAAGAGTACAGAAATATTATGACAGATAATACAAATAAGAACAAATGCATAAGTTCAATGCAATGCATATGACGGTACACTCTGGTACCCACTGCGGCGTGCAACCCGAGCCATCCATTTATTTATCATCGACGGCGCTCACTGCGGGGTGTGTACAGACTCCAGATGGGCTCCTACAGCCCAAGCGCAATATCAAGCCATCTCGTGGCATCAACCAGGCTCTCGGCCTCAATATCAATATAATCAACCAGGCTCTCAGCCTCAAGATCAATGTACTCAACCAGGCTCTTGGCCTCAATATCAATATAACACTGATGCGGCGTGTAGCCCGATCCATAAGTATCCTGACAATACAGGCCCTCGGCATTACTCAGTCAACATAATCACATAATCCACTCGGGCAATAATAAAACATGATGCTCAACCCCAAAATAATTTAGGGAAATATCATTTCGAGTGTTTTAAGGAATAATAACTTGGATGAGTTTTTAAAACAGTGGAAAATACAGGACTGAGTTCAAATATATAATTAAATCAGTAAGAAATTATCGACAACAATACCCGGAGGGTTCAAATAATTGGCACGAAGCCCAAATATGGCAATCAACCCAAATTATGATGATAACAAGTAGTTTAAGTCAAATACGCAATAATTTCATCAATCGGAACGGACCAAGTCGCAATCCCCAATGGTGCTCTACCGCACGCTCGTTATCCGGCATTTAAGTCACCTCAATACAGCACTATGGTGTGCAAATCCGGGGATTTAAACCCTCAGGATGTCATTTACAAACATTACTCACCTCAAGATGGCCAAAAGTCTAGCTCGCTATGCCCTTGCCTCTCAAATTGGCCTCCTCGTGCGTCGAATCAGAACAAAATCACATGAACATCGATGAAGCTCGATTTCTAAAATACGAGGTTTTAGCCATACATATCTGAAATTCGCCCCTTAATGATACTATAATGATCCAATACAGTTATGTAACTTTAATCTACAATACAACATTCAATAAGGCTAATATTAGTACTAAATCCCATAACTTATGCCATTTAGGCCTATTATCAAACATCTTGCAGGCATAGATATTTACACCTCATAACTATAGTATTGGTTCCTCTAACTATCACCATTAACCAACAATTCATCCAACTATTATTCTTTAACAATTTATACTCCTAACATTACATGTGTGATCAACCATTCACACCCAAACCAACAAAATTCCGTCAAATAAACACCTTTAAATCCCTACCATGTTCATGTATTTAAATTGGGAATTTATGGTATCCAATCATCATACCATAAGTTGTAATACATGATTCATACTCATAATTCCATAATAACTCCATATATGTAAGTGTAAGGTGTAGGATTACCTCTTGTAGACTAAATCTTGAAAGACAACTTTGGGGTGTTCTTGAGATTTTGAAGTAATCCTATGAAATCCAGTCAAAACCATGTTGTAACTAGTGATTGAGAAGTAAAATCACCATGAAAACACACTTAAAAACTCACCTTAGATGTGCAATTGGATGCCTTGGTCGAGTTGGGGTGTAGAGGAAGCCCTAAGCTTGAGAAATATGTCAAATTCTCTTATTTCCGGTCCTTAGGTGTATTTAGAAACCTCCCACTAGCGCGATCGCGCACCTGGTCGCGCTAAAGTAGCGCGACAAAGGCAGAAACTTCGCAATATGGGCGTCCACTAGCGAGATCGCGCACCTGGGTGTGCTAGTGACACATGACCAGTAATATGGTCATAACTTTCTATATACACCTCCAAATGACGAACTAGATATATGATCGTTTAAAGTGAGGTCTTGTGCGCACTCATTTACAACTTTCGTCTATTATAAAATTTTTCAACTTCAAAAGTTCCCGTTAGCCATGAAAAATCACCCCAAGGCCCCACGAGACCTCAACCAAAAATACTAATATATCTTAAAACATCATCCAAACTTGTTCCAATCATCAAAACGCCTCAACTAACACCAAAATCATCGAATTCAAGCCGAAGTTCTTTTAAAACTTCTAAAACATGCATTCGATCAAAAACCCAATCAAACCTCGCCCAAATGACCGAAATTTTGCACATATATCCCAAATCACCTAACGAAGCTACACCAACTCTCGAAATTCCATTCCGACTCCCGGATAAAAATCTCACCTATCAACCGGAAATCGCCAAAATACTAACTTTGCCAACTCAAGCCTAATTGTACACCAGACCTCCAAAATCACTTCCAATCACACTCCTAAGTCACAAATCATTCCCCGAAGCTAACCGAATCATCGAAATTCACATCTGATCCCTCTAACTCATAAGTCAATGTCCGATTGACTTTTCCAACTTAAGGCTTCTTAAAAGAGACTAAGTGTCTCATTTCTTAATAAAACCACCTCAAATCAACTCTATTACACAAGATACGAATAATGAAGCATAAAGAAGCTGAAAATGGGGAAAACGTGCTTCTTATGAGACGACGGGTCGGATCGCCACACGTTGCCGCCCATGAACTGTTTCCCGTTATCACGCACGATCTCGACTGGTATTCCTAACCGGCAAATTATGTGGTCCAGACTATCTCAAACACTTGAGCTTAGACCCATATAGAAAAATAGCGTATCATAAATAATATAAATTGAGCCTTACCAGGTACTCCTAGCAGGGGACCGACAATGTCCATTCGCCAATTCATGAATGGCCAAGGTGACAAGATCGAGTGTAGTAGTTCTCCAAGCTGATGAATCATCGAGCATGCCTCTCGCAGCCGTCACATCTTCGTACAATGTCCCTTGCATATTTTTCCATGTCAATCCAGAAATAGTCGGCCTTTATTATATTATGAAACCAAAGACTCTACCCCTGAATGGTTTCTATAGGTACCCTCGTGAACTTCTCTCATGACGTATTTTGTGTCCCCCGGCCCCAAGCATATGGTAAGTCGGCCATTGAATGTTCTTCTATAAAGAGCACCTTTGGACAAGCTAAACCTGGCCGCCTATGTGCGCAAAGCTCTCAACTCTTTAGGATCCGAGGAAACTTCCCAGGTTTCAAGTTGTCTATATACTTATTTTTCCAATCCCAAGTCAAACATGTTGAGTTTATTTCGGAGTGGCCTTCTTCCACTACGGATTTCATGAGTTGCACGGCCGTTCCTAAGCTGAATTCATCATCATCAACCGACAACCCCAATTTAGCCACATCATCGGCTTCACTATTTTGATCTCGTGGCTTGTGACTGTTTTGTTTAGATCACTCCGGCACTGTAATAACCATCATCTCTAGCTTTTACTGCTTAATAATAAATCTAGTGCCTTTAAACCAAAAAAACTTCATAATTCCGAATAGAAATTCAGTAACCAACTAATGAATAAGGTTTTACTGAGTAGTCTTGACGGAGATGACGGGGAGAATATTACCTTTGAGTGCACTTTTATTCAGTAATCACATGCTACAACCAAATTAAGCAAAGCATGGCAATCATGGTTTCTGAAATGGGCACTTTGTCATATTTCTTCCGACTCTTGCAACAACAAACAATTTTAAGTTCTCTCAATTCCTCACCTAACTGCCACCTCTAATGGAGAAAATAGTTCAATAAGCTTGTTCCCAAGTCAGCATGGTAAAAAATATTCTTCATCACAAAAAAGGAAGTGTAAAATAAAGATCACAACCAATCATGTTTATGAACAAAGGAGGAAAATATTGTTCTCAAATGAACCGAATTGGAAATAAACAGTAATCACATGAAAAATGAGGTATAAGCACAAATCCGACATTCATTTGAGTTCTTCCGCCAAAACTCAAACCAAATGCTACACAATAAATTGATGTCATATTTAAGCCAAAAAGGATCAATCTCTTCACCTACGTTCATCAATCAGCTTCGCCTCAATCACCACTCAACTAATTAAAACTATAATATAATTTTTTAACTGAAATAATTACCTTGAAGTAGTGAACGCCTTCAAAAGAGAAAAGTAAGAAAAAAGAATTTCAGTTGTCCTAGTCATATGAACAACCACGTGCACATGTAAAAACCAGTGGGAAAAAAATTTAAGACACCCGCAAAATTCCTATTAGCAACAACCGGGCTCATTTTGAAAATAAAGCAGAAATATCACCAGAAGTGAGAAAAATAAAAAATAGAAACAGAAACAACATAGATCTCAAATTTAGAAATTTAAAGGAAGAAAAAAAATGTGAAGCCCAAACAAGAAAAAATGAAACGATGAAGCTAAACAATAGCTTCTGAATTCCATAGAAAAATGGAGACCGATCATACCAAGAAAATTTTACGAACTTTCAACCAAGGGCCTTCGCATTTTGCCTTCTTCAGGGGGAGGATAAATTCTTTTACTGAGAAGGCATTAAATGAAATAATAAAATACTTTATAGAAAAAGAAAAATATAACCTTTACAATAAAAAATTATTAATAATATTCCCCAGCATAGGCTTCTGATTATAAACTGGGAGATAAAGAGGAGTAGGAGGAAGAGGGCAGTGTGCAGACAACGTAGGATCAAGAGGGGTAACTTGACTAAGGACAAAGCTCAAGAGTTGGAGGAGAGGTTTTTCGATATGAAGTCATGGAGGACTAAGGGAACGCGACTAAGATGTGGACCAAGACAGAAGATTGCATTAGGGAAGTTGCTAGAGAGATTTTAGGGATCATGAAGGGTTATTCTTGAGTCATAAAGTGGACTAGTGGTGGAATGGAGAGGTCCAAGGTAAGGTGGATGCTAAGAAAGTGGCTTATTTGAAACTTGTGGAGAGTACAGACGATAAGGATAAAAGGACATATTGGGAGTGTTATAACAAGGAAAAGAAAGAGGTAAAGTTAGCAGTTACGGCAACCAAGACTTTGGCATTTGGACGCCTGTACGGGGAACTTAGGGATAAGGGCTAGGACAAGAATCTATATCGGTTGGCCAAAGTGAGAAAGGGAAAGGCCGAGGCTTGGACCAAGTGAAGTGCATCAGAGATGAGGACGGCGAAATATTGATGGACAAGGCACATATTAGATGAAGATGGAAAACATACTTCCATAAATTCTTGAACGGGGAGGGGAATAGAAGCAACATATTGGGTGAGTTGGAGCACTCCGAGAGTCAGTGTGATTTTGGGTATTGTAGGCGTATTAAAGCAGAATAGGTGGAGAGTGCGATGCGTAAGATGAGCAAGGGTAGAGCGACGGGACTAGACGAAATCCCGGTAGAATTCTGGAAGAATGCGGGTCGAGCTGGCTTAGAGTGGCTTATTGAGTTGTTTGATGTTATTGATAATTGTGGTTTGATATGGCAGTGGATTATTAAGAATCTACATGGAGAGTTGGTAATAGTGTTATTACAAAGGCGACCTGCCAAAGTTATTTGGATCACGAGGAGTTGAGCATTCGAGGACGAATGTTTCTAAGGGGGGAAGAATGTTACATCTCGCGTTTTCGTACGTTAAAATTTTATTTTCAGTTAGTCGACGTAGACTCGGGGATGAGATCATATTGACGTTAACATACTTATGCTATTTATAACAAGCGATAAATAAGTATTATGAAGGATAAAGGGGTACACAGATTAAAGAAAACGAGTTTCGTCGAAAT
>MU732122.1:1228-18385 GCA_026770625.1 Nicotiana glauca
CCACCGCGAGATGGTGTTAACTTCATGTCACAAATATCTGTGTGGATTAAGTCTAAAGGATTTGAATTCCTTTCAACGGAGTTATAAGAATGCTTAGCATACTTTGATTCCACACATATTTGACATTTGGAATTGACGCAATCAAATTTTGGCAATACTTCTAAATTTATCATTTTTCGCAATGTTTTGAAGTTTACGTGACCTAAACGCGAATTTCATAAAGTGTTTGACTCAAGCAAGTAAGAACAAGAATTCACTTTATTGATAGGAACTACTATTACATTTAGCTTAAAAAGGCCCTCATTTAGGTAACCTTTTCCTATATACAAATCGTTCTTACTTAGTACAACACTATTAGAAATAAAACTACAGCAGTGATTTGGCATTTAATTAATTATTAAATAATTAAAAAAAATTGTCCAAAAAATAATCTTATCGATCGATCATTTGACAAATCCAAATCTAAATCCGAAACTGAAGCCAAAGCCGAGCCGAGCGAGCGACGACGACGGCGCGAGGGTTCATTATCTTCAACTCCTTTTAAGAGATTTAAGAAGTGATTCTATATATAAGCACACAAATGTGGTTGTCCCTCACCAATAAGGGACAAAGTGCAAGACAAAAGTTCACTTCTTCAAATTTTCATTTTCCCTCCATTTCCAATTCACACTTCTTCTACTTTAAATCCCAATGGCTTAAAGTCCAACACATATAGGAAGGGGGAAATATCATAAGAATGGCAAGTACGAGATCACCCTTAGTGCTTTTACTCTTGTTCTCACCATGGAATATGATAAATAAAATGACACGGTATCGCCTTACACGCTTTTACTCAACCTCTCATAATATGATAAATAATGATAAATAATCAATTTCAATGTATTATTCTTCGTGCTTTAATCCTTAAAACCCTTCAATATATGAGAATGAATCCAAATAAGGCACGACGTCTTTCATGCCTTTCACTTTCAATATAGTGCTATGATAACAAACTCAACATTCGAAATTCCAATATCTTCAAAAATTAACAATAAATAATAGATGAATAATTAAAAGTGATAATCTAACCTAAGCATGGAGAATATAGTTAATGAAACCATATAATACAAAGAAACGATTTCTACCCGCATGCTTTTTCCACTGACAACGTATATATACTCGTCAATGCACATGTACGTCGTCCCCATACATAATACACGTAACAAATAGACCAACAAGTCTTAATCCCTCAAGTCAAGGTTAATCACGACACTTCCTCACTTCGCAACCAAATCGATGGTCAACCGCATCTTTTTCTCTAGAATTAACCTTTAAACCAATCAAATCTAGCCAAATATAGTTCAAATAATTCAAAATAGGCTTTAGAAATTACCCACGAGTGAAAAAAATACAATTTTTAATAAATTTGAAAAAAGATAACAACAGTCAATCTCGGGTCCGCTTGGTCAAAACTTGAGATTCGGACTAAAACACATATACCCATTTACCCCCGAGCTCGATTATGTAATTAGTTTCTAAATTTCGATTTCTCAAAATCCTCAATTTCAACCTAAATTCCTAATTTCTACCCTGAAGAATCATAGATTAAAGGTTAAAATCAATGAGTGTTTATGGAAATGTAACAAAATATAAGTTAAAATCTACTCACCAATGAAGTTGAGGCGAAAACATCTTCAAAAGCGCCTCTAGATCGAGCTCAAACTTGAAAATGGTAAAAAGTGAAGAAAATTCAGACTTTTGAAATGTTTAATACCCGGGCGTTAGGTGTTCTTCGTGTTCGCAAAGCACCTGACGCGTTCGCGGAGAATCAGTGGCCAAAGGCCTTCACATTCGTGAAGGCTTACTCCCTCTGCCTTCGCGTTCACGAGCCAAGGAATGCGTTCGTGAAGAGTAATGGACAAAATTCCTCCTAGAACCCATAACCCTATGCGTTCGTGAAAGGGTAAGCCCCCCACTACTTTGTGTTCGCGATTATGTCCCTGCGTTCGCGAAGAACAATTTCAACCCGCCCAAGTTTCTCTTTTGCAATCACGAGAGTAGCTTCGTGATTGCGAAACACATCACACGAGACACTAGAAACTGTTAAAAACCAGCAATCACCCTAGTTCGAAATGGTCCAATATCAATCAATGTTTCGGATAGGGAAAGAGTAATGAATGCATGATGTTTCAGATTCGGTGACTACCGGGGGTGATCAATCGACGGCTGACGCGTGTCCAAATTTAGAGTGATGTGACTGATGGGATGTTTCGGTTCGTCATCTTGCAGGAACCGTGACCAATTAGTCACTTCTCATCGCTCATACAGTCTACTCTCTGCGAAGGGACGGGAGTATATGCATGCGAGTAAAATCAGGTATAGAGTTACCCCTGATTTCTAGTTGGGGAACGAGGAACAACGTTGCTTATTAGTGGCTTGAGCGAGACTGTAGGTACCCATAGATCGGAACTAAGGACAAAAGATACGACGGGTCTAGGCATGGCCGATCCCTAAAAGAATCAAGCTCGAGGGTAAAGGAAAGACAGTTAAAGGAGATAAAATAGGGAACCGAAATGTCCGCCATCAGCCGGATATTGCGGCACGTATCATGCCGAGTATTGGATACAGATCATATTTTCGTGGGAAAAATGGCAGAATTTTTTTACCTTATTAGGGTTAAAACTCCTCTACTATATAAATAAGAGAACCCTTTCATTTTTTGGTCATTGTTGGCACGCTTATCAAAAAAATAGAATTTACTTTGATTTTTAGCAATTGTTTAAGTGTTCTTTAGTTGCTCATTCATTTAGCTAGAACCAAGCTCTTTCTCGAGCTCGATTAAAACTGCCCGGAAGCATTTAAATCTAAAGCAAGGCTTAATTACTCTGCCACATTTGGTTTGATCATTTTATCACATTTCAATTCAATTAATTGCTATTTTTTAAATCATTTATGTTAAATTGAATCATGTATCATTTAAACAGCATACAAATTAAATTATTATTCGTTTTAAGCGGTAAAAAAATAGGTTGATCAGTTGGGGATTAGTTGTGGACTCCAGACGTTCTCTAGCCAAAGAAATGATGAATCAAAAACATAGTTAATATAGTTATAATGATTGTTGGGAACACCATCTAAATTGGGCTATTAAACGAGATAGGGTTAGAATTAAAAATAGTAAGAACAGACGAGGGTCGTTGATCTTTTAGATCAACGTTCAGGATTTGACGGGTCTTGGGTCGGGTAGGCGGGTTTAGGGTCTGCGTCGGGTAGTTTGGTTAGAAATTGAGCTGGGTTGGGTTTAAATTGGGCACAAATTGAAAGGCAAATCTGGCTATATTTTAAATAGCCAAGTTTCCTCTATATAATTTATAATAAATAACAGCTAATTTTTGGAAAATAATTTTGTATACTAAAATGATTTAAAATATATATTTAACATTTCAAAAATGTAGAAGGTCGATTTTATGCATATAAATATAATTATTCATTAAAAGGGCTAATATTGCAATTATATGCAATTTTAGTTTTAAAAATACAAAATGCAATTATAAAAATGCATAAAAAATATTTTGGCCATATACTGGCATAAATATAGAAATTAAATGACTACATCATCAAGAAAATAATTTGTGGGATAATTATTGGGGATTTTATGAATAAAATGGGAGGAAATAAATTAATTTAAATCCTTAAAATTGTGGAAAAAATTATAAAACCCTTGTACATGATTATATATGCATATATTTTCTATTTTAAAGGTATTTATGCATATATATAAAATATTAGAAAAAATTAGGTATCAACAGTCGCTACGACCTTTTAATGTAAGCTAGCATCAGTGGCTCTTATGCATTAAGTCGGTGCGACCTTTTATATGGGCTGATAACAGTGACTCTTACGTGTTGGGTCAATGCAACCTTTATTGTAGGCTTTATTTTTCCCTCATTAAGGACTTTTGAAGTTGTGTTTGCCCGACTCTTCGACAGTTTGATAAAACCTCGATTGTGAGCCATTATATGGCGATGATCGAGCACCTCGGGAGTTTTGGCTCGGTAGCTGAGTATTTCAAAGCCTATAGTTAGGAGCTGATATGGTTGAAGCTCTTTTGCCTATGTCGAGGGTATCCTGTTTAACCGGTTCTTTTAGAAGTAATTGAAGGCTTGTGATTTTTTAGCGACGGTCGGGCATCCCTGAGTCGCGTTAGTTTTGCTGGTATAGCCTTGTGACCGTGGTCATTTGTGTTTGGACGGAGCTTTTTTAGTCCCGAGTGAAGTAGTTTCGGCGTCTATATCGAGGGTATGCCTTTATAGGGGTTTTACAAGTTCGATATATAGCCTTAACATTAAGATTAGGATTATGCCCTTAGTAAGGTCTTACAATTGTTACATGCCTTTGAGGTCTTACAGTTTTGGCAGCTTGGTACAAGTATGGTTCATGCCTTGCTTGAGATCTTACAAATATTGTCACTTGGTACATGTGTGGTTCATGCCTTATTTGAGGTCTTACAGATACTTGTGAGCACGTGATTTTTGCCCTATATGAATTACTCCCATAATTTCAAAACAAAATAATTTCTTTTTATTATTTGCAATTTTGTGGATTTTCAGGGCTTTTTCTGTTAATTGTTTGTATTTGTTTGTGCATGTTTATTTTATTTTAATTAAATAAAAAATATAAAAATATTTTACATTTGCATTTAGGATTTAAGTTTACATTTTTAGGATTAATTAACAAATTAGTTGTTTGCTTTATGGAAATGGAAAATCATAGATAAATAGTTTATTTTGCACTTTTAATTTTAATTTTGAATTTGTGGTAGTTTTTCCTTAATTTGATTTTAATTATTTGTGGTAATTATTATTTAGAGTTAGTTGATGTGATTGGGTAGGACAATTTGATTTAGGAATTAATTTTTGTTTCATTTTTAGTTTTGATATAAAAGAAATTAAAAGAAAAAAGGAAGTAAAAGGTGTGAGCCAAATCTTGGGCTGGTTTTAATTCAATATGTAAGTCCAATCCCATTTCCCCTCCCAAAACCCGGCCAGAACCCCGCCCAATCCAGTGCCAACCCAGGTCAATCTTCACTTTAAAAGAAAAGGCAAAACGACGTCGTTTGGAGTTCTTATTGGAACTCAATTTGGGCATTCCATCTCCTAGTATCCAACGGCCAAAATCCCATCTCCCATTTCCCTTAAAAATGTCTGAATCCATCAGAGACCAATCAGTTCCGCTTCATCTCCCTCATCTCTCTCACATATCAACCCTAATACAAACCTAATCCACCATTTTCACAGGCAACAAAGCTCCAAACCAGACCAAAACTTCACCCCACAATCCCTAGAATCCCCTCATCTTTGTCCCACTATCAATTTCCCAAATGTCCCAGCCCATTCGCCTTAATTTTGGATCTGAAATTCCGAAAAGAACAAGAGAAACCTAAATCCGTTGTTTTGGCTAAATTCAATGATTTCTGAAGTTCGATTCGTGTCGAAGTTTATGCCAAGTGTTTGTTCTTGGCAAGAACAATCGCTTGGTATCATCTTTGGTCCACGTCGAAATGCAGCAGATTCCAGTAGGCTTCCCGTTTACTTGGCCAAGATTCGTCGTCCGTTATTTCAGCCTCAAATCAGTATATTCTTCTCGTCGTACTTCTCTGTTTCAGTTTATTTATTTTTTTAAGAGTTTAATCTGGGTTTGTTTTCTAATGCATTTAACCTTCGTTGAAATTGAACTTAGTTGTATTGTTTAAATGTAGTAGATACCTCTTTGATAATTAATATGCACTTGCCTCACCTGATAGATTAAGTGGTTGTTCTCTTCTGCTTTCTATGTGGTCATGGACCTTGATTTGGGTCAGTTGTTGGTTTGGGCTTTGGGTCATTTTTGACCCATTTACAAAAGCAGCCCGCCAATCTGGTTTGGTTAATTATTTACTGGGTCATGATGGACCCAGAAGATTGCTAGGGTAAATAACTGAGGCTGGAGGGGTAAATTGGACTTTGTAGATGTGGAATCTTTTGTAACAACAAAGGGAAGCTTCTAGAAAGTTGGGGCAGGGGAATTTTCTGCAAAACTGAATTTGAACTACGGTTAAGTTAGCAAAAAAGAGAATTAACTAGGTGTATCTAGGCAAAAATGAAAACATGAATGGGGTCAAAAGTAAAAATCTGATACCTAGTTGTTGCCCTACTTTCCTTGCCTATAAAGGCATATTTCCTTGCATTTCAAGTTAGTTTTGGATTAGAGATAAAAATCAGAGAAAATAGGACGGCTGGGGTTCTTTTCAACAACACTATTCCATTGATCTTCCTTATCTGAAATTGATCTCTAGAGTAGCCTTTGATGTAAATGGGGTTCAGGATGGTTAATTTGGTTTTCGGGAGTTGATTTTTAGCTCAATTTATGTTTAGAATGATATTTTGATTTGAGTTTGAGATTTGAAATTGAATCTGGGTCTGTGTGGAATAGGTTTGGAGCTGAAACTGACTTCATTCAGTTAGCATTATTGCTTTGTTGCTGACCATCATTTGTTGTTACAAACGATGCACTATTCTATTTCTTTCTGCTTTCCAGGTACGGATTAGACCCCTGAATGTATGACCTTTGAATTTGAAGTCATAAAATCAATTTGAAGCTCAAGATGTGCTCTAAGTTTCTTGATAGCAAATACTAGTTGTATTTCTCTGAAGAGTTCTATAGTTTAGTGCATCTGTATTATATCATCTTCATTTATGCTATTAAGAGTTACTATGAATTCGCCTACATCTTATATTGGAAGGATTTGCAAGGAACACACCTTCTGTTTGGTTTTTTTCTTATGTATTTATTTTTAAAATGGATCCATGCCTAGTTTGATCCATATTCTTTCACGAGGTTATTCTACAAATTTGGTCCAAGTTCTGTTTCTTTTCCAGCTTTTAACTTGTCATTTAGTTCCTGAAGGTCTAGCTTGTGCCTGGTTAAAAGGACTGAACGTTTTGCTCCTAAAATTAATGTTTTAAGACTGTCATTTTAATTAGTGCAAATCTGTTGACCTCTAGTGTAATTGAGTATATGTCTTTGATTGAAAACAAGGCATGCTTGGTTAAATATGTATTGATCTTGGTATAAGCCTAAATCAGATGGTCATGGATCGTTGTAGTGGAAATCTAAAACTAAAACAAGCGTTCTTTTGTCGCTCAGTTTGATGATTCATATTTACATTACCAGCGTGATTTCATATCAGCCAAAGCCAAACTTTATTTTTAAATTAACTTGAAGTCATTTGAGTTGGGTGGGTTAAGCATTGAGTTCGTTTTGGGAATGCTGAATCAAGCTATAGAATCAGTGTCATTTGGGCCAAATGGTCATTGGGTAGGTAAATGCATAGTGGGCTCCGAATAGGTTCTATTAAATGCTGGAGTTGGACTTCAGTCGCTTGTCCTGCAATTGGGTTTGCTCATTTTTGTGTTGTCTAATTAATTAGCCACAATAATCTCGTGATGTGCTCGTGATATAACCTCAAATTAGTTTGTGGATATGCATATCTGTAGTTCACTTAATTAAATGTTATTTCCTTTTAAAAATGGAATTGAGGCGCGTCGTGCCAAGCAAAATTTTTAAATGCGTGGCCCTCATTAATTTTTTCTTTTAAAATCCTTAAAATTCGAGGCGTGCCATTTAGCAAATTTCCATGGCCCTCGCAAAGTTAAAAATGCGTAGCAGCTTTAGGAGCGTTATTTTAATTCACCTTCCTAAATTCGGGTGAACATTTAAGTGACCCAAATTCAAATCTCAACAGTGTTAAAATATGTCGAAGACCGCGGGTGCATTTATGTGATGTGATTCGAGACATGTTTTAACAACGTTGCAATATTCCTAAAAATGAATAAAAGCGGTTAAAATTAAAATTGCACATAGGTTCAAAATATTTTAAAATCAAATAATTAAGCCGAATATAACAATTGAGCTACCGTGCTAGAACCACGGAACTCGGGAACGCCTAACACCTTCTCCCGGGTTAACAGAATTCCTTACTTGGATTTCCGGTTCGCGGACTGTAAATACAGATCAATCTTTCCTCGATATGGGATTTTAAACTGGTGACTTGGTACACCATAAATCTCCCAAGTGGCGACTCTGAATCTTTTACTAATATAATCTCGTTTCGATTTCCCTTTAATTGGAAAAACTCCCCTTATACCCTCCCGGGGTGTAGGAAAAAAGGAGGTGTGACAGCTCTGACGACTCTGCTGGGGACAAGAACCCAGAATCTTTAGTTCAGGATTCAAGAATTTGAGCATGTTTCATGATTTTTACTTGGCTTTATTTATTGTTCATAATATTGTATTTTGTGAACCTTTTGTGCTAAATGCTACCTATTTACCACTTTAATATTGTTTGAATTATATATAACTGTCTTATTACGCCACCAATCTGAGTCTTCTGAAAATGGTGCATACGTTCGCGTAGCCTGCATTTTCTGTAGAAATTATACCAAATAGAGCGAGGCTGGGCAAGCGACAAGGCCAGGCAGACTTTAGTGCTCCCGATACGTCGCCCCCTCCTCGGCCCCAGTTGTCCGCTCGAGTACCCCAAGTCTAGACCAAAACCCTAGGATTTAAACTTAGAAAAACACAGCTTCATGCCGGATCCCTAGTATGAGCGCTTGTTTGCATCACGTGCATTTGACTTAGGGGGCTCAACACAGGGGTTGGGTCCATTTAGGACAGGTGTACCCAAAATAACAGACCATCCTGATGCATTTTATATGCTATGAACATTTATTTGTTTCGGGTTGCATGCTAACCGGCTAGGGAAAATAAAGCAAAAAGGAAAACCAAGAGTGATGTAAGGAAGAAATAAAGCCCGATTCTAAAGAAAAACCTAATATTTGAAAATATCCCGAAACTCTGCCAAAATTTTTCAAAAACAGTTATTTCAAAAAAGACAAAGCTGCCCGAACTATGCTAGTTTGATTCTCACATGGTGTGAGATACGTAGGCAACCCCCATCAGGTCCAACTTTCTTTTTAAAAAATAGCCCAAAAGAACAAAATTTTATTTTTATTGTAAATAAGTAAGGTGATGTCATTCTTGTCAAAATAGTGGAATGTCCCCAAAAGGGCATCGGAAGGTTGTTTTTGCAAGAACAGCCGCCTTTGGCCATTTTTCCAAGGTTTTGTCCGATTAAGCGAACACAACCTTAAAATCTTCTCCCTCGAAGTGCTGAAAGGCCGTATGGGCAAAGCTGGATATGTTTATGGAAATTTTGAAACATAGTGATAACTTTTTGAGTCAAAATGAATCTTGATTTTTCTCCTGTTAGTTTCCTTTTTGAGTCTGTTGGATTTTATGGTAAAAATTCAGTAGGAGGGGTCGCTGTAATCAGAATATTTTATTTTTTGGAAAAAAATTGAAAATCCCAAAATGTTTTGTTTTTTACATTTATCCCCCAGAATTACGCTCGGTATGATTCATGCGGGGTCATGATACATAGGCAATCTCCATAGGATTCGACCATAACCAATAGAAAGAAAAAGAAAAAAAAGGAAAATAAAAGAGAGGAAGCATCACACATTTTCTAGATACTTCATCTTGCTCCACAACATAAGTGGGTTTTTCAATTTCAACGGGAGGGCCGAAATGAGGAGCACAACAGTATGGATCTGAGGTCTTGAAAGTTGGTTTTGTACCATAGTATTGGGCATCAGGAACTTTGAAGGTTTCACTAGAAGATAGAGGAATGTTGGCATGGATAGGAGCTGAAAAAATGGGAGTAGTTAATGACACGCTCGTATTAGTGGGTGGAGCATAAAAAGGTTGGGGAAAGGTGCCAGGGTATTTGTTGCAAGGGTTAAAGCCTGGGGCACGTTGTGAGGTGAGACCAACGACTTTGGGAATCCGGGATTGTGATGGTAGTGGGACGGAAGCAAGATTTTTGATGTAGTTGGTGGGGAATGAGGGTAGAAGGTTCCCATTAATCCAAGCCTGGTACATATCCGTTATCTGGTGTTTCAACCTTTGGGCCTCTTCTTTCAACTCACATTCCGATTCGACAATACCTACGTCCGATCCCTCACTAGTCATGGGTATCTTGCTGTTTAACCTAGCGTGCATGGATGACTCCCCCGAATGCCACAAACTAACCACCTTCCTGTTACTTGACGACGACAACAGACTTGTTAGCGATCAAGGTTTAACAGATAGGCAACTACACATTTTGGGGAATGAATGCACCTAAACAGTTAACTGTTTCTATTATGCATTTGCTCGGCTACTTGCGTTATTCCGACTTTTCCTTATTTCCATTTGCAACTTCTCTTTTTTCCTCTTTTTCTTCTTTTTTTTTTCCTTTTCATTCTTGCCTCTGCTTTCTCTTTATTTGTATTCTCTCATTTCCCTCTCTTATTTTGCCATTGCTTCCTTCTCTCAGTTTCTTATTTTTGCTATTTTTCTTTTCTTTTTCTCTCTTGTTTTTAGGGTCTTCGAATGGTGACAAGGCAAGTCGGAAAAAACCAAAATTGGTGGTACTAGGGATGCCAAGTAAGCCTATCATAGTTATGAAAGGGTCTCCCATTACCCCTGTTGATATTAAATCAATGACTCAGTTTCCATTGGTTGAGACAAAGGATGTCCTGGGGAACTGCAAACGAGCAATAATGACACACAAAGGAAAAGAAATGGAAGAAGAATTTGTTGAGATCAAAGGATCGACTTATTTCGGAGGATGTCTTACCTCCAAAGAACTAAGGAAGGCTAAGCTCTTCAAGGGTAGCCAAATGCCAGTAAAGAAATCAGTGACCTTGGAGGAGTTCGAAGAGTTCTTAAGGAAGATGAAAGTGCAAGACTGTTCCATTATTGAACAATTAATGAATACTCCAGCTCATATTTCTCTGTTATCTTTGTTAGCACATTTGGATGAGCACCGCGGGGCCGTGATGAAGATTCTGAATGAGGCACATATTCCTGATAAGATCACAGTGAATCAATTAGAAAAGATCGCTAGCAGGGGAAAAGATCATTAAAATTGAACTTAGTTGTATTGTTCAAATGTAGTAGATACCTCTTTGATAATTAATATGCACTTGCCTCACGTGATAGATTAAGTGGTTGTTCTCTTCTGCTTTCTATGTAGTCATGGACCTTGATTTGGGTCAGTTGTTGGTTTGGGCTTTGGGTCATTTTTGACCCATTTGCAAAAGCAGCCCGCCAATCTGGTTTGGTTAATTATTTACTGGGTCATGATGGACCCAGAAGATTGCTAGGGTAAATAACTGAGGCTGGAGGGGTAAATTGGACTTTGTAGATGTGGAATCTTTTGTAACAACAAAGGGAAGCTTCTAGAAAGTTGGGGCAGGGGAATTTTCTGCAAAACTGAATTTGAACTACGGTTAAGTTAGCAAAAAAGAGAATTAACTAGGTGTATCTAGGCAAAAATGAAAACATGAATGGGGTCAAAAGTGAAAATCAGATACCTAGTTGTTTCCCTACTTTCCTTGCCTATAAAGGCATCTTTCCTTGCATTTCAAGTCTGTTTTGGATTAGAGATAAAAATCAGAGAAAATAGGACGGCTGGGGTTCTTTTCAAAAAACACTATTCCATTGATCTTCCTTATCTGAAATTGATCTCTAGAGTAGCCTTTGATGTAAATGGGGTTCAGGATGGTTAATTTGGTTTTCGGGAGTTGATTTTTAGCTCAATTTATGTTTAGAATGATATTTTGATTTGAGTTTGAGATTTGAAATTGAATCTGGGTCTGTGTGGAATTGGTTTGGAGCTGAAACTGACTTCATTATTTAGCATTGTTGCTTTGTTTCTAACCCTCATTTGTTGTTGCTGACCTTGCACTATTATAATTCTTTCTACTTTCCAGGTACGGCTTAGACCCATAAATGTGTGACCTTTGAATTTGAAGTCATAAAATCAATTGGAAGCTCGAGATGTGCACTAAGTTTCTTGAAAGCAAATACTAGTTGTGTTTCTCTGAAGAGTTCTGTAGTTTAGTGCATCTATATTCTATCATCTTCTTTTATACTATTAAGAGTTGCTATGAGTTCGCCTACTTCTTATATTGGAAGGATTTGCAGGGAACACACCTTTTGTTCGTTGTTTTTCTTTTGTATTTATTTTTAAAGTAGATCCATTCCTAGTTTGATCCATATTCTTTCATGAGGTTACTATACAAATTTAGTCCAAGTTCTGTTTCTTTTCCTGCTTTTAACTTGTCATTTAGTTCCTGAAGGTCTAGCTTGTGCCTGGTTAAAAGGACTGAACGTGTTTCTCCTAAAATTAATGTTTTAAGACTGTCATTTTAATTAGTGCAAATCTGTTGACCTCTAGTGTAATTGAGTATATGTCTTTGATTGAAAACAAGGCATGCTTGGTTAAATATGCATTGATCTTGGTATAAGCCTAAATCAGATGGTCATGGATCGTTGTAGTGGAAATCTAAAACTAAAACAAGCATTTTTTTTGTTGCTCAGTTTGATGATTCATATTTACATTACTAGCGTGATTTCATATCAGCCAAAGCCAAACTTTATTTGTAAATTAACTTGAAGTCATTTGAGTTTGGTGGTTAAGCATTGAGTTCGTTTTGGGAATGCTGAATCAAGCTATAGAATCAGTGTCGTTTGGGCTAAATGGTCATTGAGCAGGTAAATGCATAGTGGGCTCCGAATAGGTTCTATTAAATGCTGGAGTTGGACTCCAGCCGCTTGTCCTGCAATTGGGTTTGCTCATTTTTTTTGTTATCTAATTAATTGGCCACAGTAATCTCGTGATGTGCTCGTGATATAACCTCAAATTAGTTGTGGATATGCATATCCGTAGTTCACTTAATTAAATGTTATTTCCTTTTAAAAATGGAATTGAGGCGTACCATGCCAAGCAAAATTTTTAAATGCGTGGCCCTCATTAATTATTTCTTTTAAAATCCTTAGAATTAGAGGCGTGCCATTTAGCAAATTTCCATGGCCCTCGCAAAGTTAAAAATTCGTAGCTGCTTTAGGCGTATTATTTTAATTCACCTTCCTAAATTCGGGTGAACATTTAAGTGACCCAAATCCAAATCTCAACAATGTTAAAATATGTCGAAGACCGCGGGTGCATTTATATAACGTGGTTCGAGACGTGTTTTAACAATGTTGCAATATTCCTAAAAATAAATAAAAGCGGTTAAAGTTGGAATTGCACATAGATTCAAAATGTTTTAAAATCAAATAATTAAGCCGATTATAACAATTGAGTGACCGTGCTAGAATCACGGAACTGGGGAATACCTCACACCTTCTCCCGGGTTAACAGAATTTCTTATTCGGATTTCTGGGATGCGGACTGTAATATAGAGTCAATCTTTCCTCAATTCGGGATTTTAAACCGGTGACTTGGGACCCTATAAATCTCCCAAGTGGCGAATCTGAATCTTTTAATAATATAATCCCGTTTCGATTGTCCTTTACTTGGAAAAATTTCCCTTATACCCTCCCGGGGTGTAGGAAAAAAGAAGGTGTGACACCTCTTGTCTTGGATCACAAGAAAAACCTCTCTTGTTGTCTCTTCTCCATACCCAATTACGCCCACAACACTCTTCTTCTCGCCGCACTTTTCATCGTTTAATTTTGAGTAGTCAAGCAAATCAAAGATGTTTGGGAGGGCACCGAAGAAGAGCGATAACATAAAGTACTATGAGATCTTAGGTGTTCCTAATTATGAGGTGTTGAGTGATCCCGAGAAGCATGAGATATATGACTAGTACAGTGAAGATGCTCTCAAGGAAGGAATGGATGGTGGGGGTGGTGGACACAACCCATTCGACATTTTCTCGTCTTTCTTTGATGGCAGCCCGTTTGGTGGTGGTATGGGTGGTGGAAGCAGCAGAGGAAAAAGATAGAAAAGAGTGCAATATGTTTCGAACTATGTCACATAAATTTACCCGCCATCCATAATAAATTTTATCTAATGTTGCAATCTTCCTTTAATTAATTAAATAAAAGCGGTTAAAAAGTAAAATTTCATATAGGTTCAAAATGTTTTCAAAATTCGATAATAGGCCAATTATAACAGTTGAGCGACCGTGCTATAACCACGGAACTCGGGAATGCCTAACACCTTCTCCCAGGTTAATAGAATTCCTTACCCGGATTTTTGGTTCGCGGACTGTGAAACAGAGTCAACCTTTTTCTCGACTCGGGATTTAAACCGGTGACTTGGGACAACATAAATCTCCCAAGTGGCGACTCTGATCTTTAATAAATATAATCTCGCGTCGATTGTCCTTTCATTGGAAAAACCCCCTTATTATACCCTCTTCCAGGGATGTCGTGAAAAAGGAGGTGCAACAATACTGTAATTGCCTTATATAGGTCTTACAAGACCGAGTCTGCCCCTTTAAGGGTCTTATGGCCTCAGATTTTTGATAAATCGATGCAGATGGCGACAGACGGCAGTCGAAAAGTCATCAAGGATTTCTCAGCTCGGGAGCCATTACTTGTAAACTTGGTATTGCCTCATTGAGTGCTTATAATTTCGGAGTTTCCAACTCGGAGGTCATGTGGCCTTGATTTTTCAACGCCAGTCCTCAAGTGTTCAAGACATTTTTGGCTCTAGATCTGTTTTATGATGTTGCTGCCTCATTGAGGGCTTACGAGTTTAAAGCTCCGACCCGGGGGTCGTATTGTTTTAAATTGTTGACGGTAGTCCCCGAGTGTTCGGGCGTTTTTGGCAGATGAGTCATTTTTTGCAAAAACTACCGAGCTTCTTTGAAACGCAAATGCTTTTGAGAAGTGTTCTTTGATTAGTTGGTACAATCATACATGTCTTTGTTGTTAAGGACTCGGTGATTCTATACGAGCACAGTTCGTTCGATCGTTTGGCCATGTATATTTTTTTTCCCATCGAGACAACCCATAGCACATCGTGGCTTCTCCGAGTGGGTGACCTTCCAGGGGGATGCCTCCCAGTATTCGAGGTTGATTGAAAAAGAAGCCTTGAATACTTGTAGAGTTTTCCTTAAGGTCTTCGAGTTGGGTTAACGCTTCGACTGCCTTGGTTGGGTGCCTGCATAAAGGTTGGTATGAAGTGTAAATGAAAAGGGAGATGGTTATACCTTAGTGACGATGGCTCTTTGAGTCTCGGTAGGCCTTTATTATTTGCTCGGAGGACGCAGTACGAGCCTTTGTTTGTTCGTTCAAATACAGCCGAGAATATGCCTCGTGGTCACTATTCCACTATTTGTTTATCCTTCAGCCCCTTTGAGGGTGGAGATACTAGTGTCTTGGGTTGTTCCGACCATATTGACTAGTATGACGGTTTCCCCTTTCGTTATTTTATTCTCCTTGTGGAGTCCATTCAGGACTTTAAAAGGCAGGCATATTTTGGTTAAGTAGTCTGAGCTGCTCTATCACCTTCGACCTGACAATATTGGCCGAGCTACCTAGATCCACAAGCACATGTTTGATTTGAAATGTATTCACAAGAAAAGAAGTTACCAATCCTCGGATGAATGCAGGGCGCCAACACCTCAAAAGATCGTATGGATGACATGCTGCGGCTCATCTACTTCGTTCTTTTTGGTCGCCTCTCTTTCCCGGAACTGATTTTTGGCTCAATCGCTAAGGAATTCCCGAATATGACCTTTGCTGAGTAATTGGGCCACTTCTTCCCGGAATTGTCAATAATCTTCAGTCCTATGCCCGTGTGTGTTGTGAAATTCACATACTAAGTTATGGTTCCTTTGAGAAGGGTCTGATTGTACAGGCCTTCGCCATATGGTGTCTTTGATTTTATTGATGGCGAACACAATGTCTGATACGCTGATGTTGAAGTTGTATTTCTCCAAAAAAGCGAGGTGCCTCCGTCGGCCATGTGTACCTATCGAAATCAGCTTTGCTGATAAGTCCTCGAGGATTCTGGCTTCGGTCCATCCTTCGATCATTGTAGGGTACATTGCGCCCCGGGGCATTTCTTCTATCTTCAGTGTATGGTTGGTATCTTTCCTTGTTTGGCTTTGGTTCTTTTGCCGGAAGCCTGCTGGGATATACCGAGCCTGAGAGGGCTCCTACTTGGTCATCTCGACCTTGATTTTCAATTGATATCGGTTGTGACTGTCCGACTAGGTCACGGCAGGATATTCAACCAGGTTCTATTTGAGCTGCTTCGAAGCCACCGAGCTTCGTTCATTCAGACCTTGAGTGAAGGCTTGCACTGCTCAGTCGTCGAATACTGGTGGTAGTTCCATTTGAAAGCGAGATACGAACTCTCGCAGCATCTCGTTCTCCCTTTTCTTGATTTTGAAGACGTCGGATTTCCTTGTGGCCACCTTGATGGCCCCAGAATGTGCCTTTATGAAAGAATCTGCCAGCATGGCAAATGAGTCCATAGAGTTAGAAGCTAGGTTGGGATACCACATCATGGCCCCTTTCGAGAGTGTTTCCCCAAACTTCTTTAGCAGGACGGACTCGATCTTGTCGTCCCTTAGGTCATTGCCTTCCACCGCACAAATGTAGGCAGTGATGTGCTCGTTGGGGTCTGAGGTTCCGTTGTACTTCTAAAGCTAGGGAATTCTGAACTTCTTCATAATGGGTTTTTGTGACGACCCGACCCGTCCTCTCGTGATTTACCGCCTTCTTTCCCCCTTATTGTGTTGCTTTAAGTTTCATTATCGGTATTGGGCCCCTTTCGAGAGTGTTTCCCCAAACTTCTTTAGCAGGACGGACTCGATCTCGTCGTCCCTTAGGTCATTGCCTTCCACCGCACAAATGTAGGCAGTGATGTGCTCGTTGGGGTCTGAGGTTCCGTTGTACTTCTAAAGCTAGGGAATTCTGAACTTCTTCATAATGGGTTTTTGTGACGACCCGACCTGTCCTCTCGTGATTTACCGCCTCCTTTCCCCCTTATTGTGTTGCTTTAAGTTTCATTATCGGTATTGGGTGCGTTAGAATTGATTTGGAGTGATTTGTTGTGAATGGAAGTTATCGCTGCATGTGTTTGAGTTATGTAGTATATCACATGATTGCAGCCAAGGTTGCAGGTATGGATTATCACAGCTGGTTCGGGTTTATTCTGGATATAGAGACGTGAGGTTCTGATCTTGTGTAAGATTTCAGAAGGTGAAATGTAGTTCTATGGGTTATGGACTAGATGGATTGTGAAATTTCAGCTATATTGTGTTGTCGGGCCTATATGAGATAGGGT
>MU732122.1:26446-90657 GCA_026770625.1 Nicotiana glauca
GTATTATTATTTGTGACTCATAGGAACAAGAATCGTCTAATTCCGAGTTCGTATGATGGAGTTAGAGCCTTTTTAGTGAAAAGAAAAGCTGCTGCAATTTTCTGGGCAATTTCTGCATTTTTCGTACGTGTGAACAGTGATCGCACTTGCGTGAACAGTAACCGTATATAGTATACATGAACAGTACCCTGTAACTGTATCCGTGAACAGTACCCCGTAACAGTATCTGTGAATAGTACCCGTAACAGTACGCCGTGAACAGTACACACGGGTGAACAGTAACACGGGGTGAACAGTACTTCCGAAAAATTTTGGGCAGAATGTTATTCATCCGCGAACCAAACATAATTCTCACCATTTTTGAGCAAACATGGGAGCTTTTTGGATGGGAATTCAAGGGGTTTCGACTGGTAATCATTGGAGGTAACTTTTATGAGTTAAATACATGATTTCATTGAAAAATCATCTTTGAAATTCTTGAAAACATAGCAAAATGATAAGAAATTAGGGCTTGGAGCAAAAGCTTTAAATTTGGATTTTGAGGGGCCATTTGTGGTCCGAATTGGGAGTTCTTGGTATGTACGGACTCATGGCGAGACGAGGATTCCGGAAATGTAAATTTCAAAATTTTTCGGGATGTGGGCCCGGGGCTCGGGTTTTATCAATTTCGTATTTTCGGGTATTTTTCTAGTTCTATCGATTGGGTTATGTCCCATTAGAATATTGTGATATATTTGCCCTGATTTTAGTTAGATTTGACGTGCGTAGAGGTCGGTTTGAGGGGCAAAGGCGTCGCGGGCTAGAGAATTCGCCGGTTCGAGGTAGGTAATATTTGTAAATGATGTCCTGAGGGTTTGAAACCCCGGACTTGCACATCATAGTGCTGTATTGTGGTGACTTGCACGCCAGGTATGAGCGTGGGGTAGAGCACCGTTGGGGATTGTGACTTGGTCCGTCCCGGTTGTTGATTTTACCGCGTATTTGATAAAGAATTATTGATTTTTATCATGCCTCGGGCTTATTGCCAAACTTGGGCCTTGTGCCAATTATCTGAAATCTTTTGTGAATTTACATCACTATTTTTCCTCACGAATTGAAATATTATTGAATTCAGTCCAATTGAATTATATTATTTTGTGAACTCAGCTACGTTTATACTCAACTCGAGATTTAAATGATATTTAAAATGTCAATGAGCTGAGCATTATTGTTTTACTGAAGCCCAAGAGGCTTATGACTATTTTCTGGACTGATTGAGGCCGAGGGCCATCTGTGAGGATATGTTGAGTGATGTGAGGAGGCTTTCAGGCCTCGAGTATTATGTGATGAGGCTCTCAGACCTCGTGTGTGATGTGTGAAGGCTTTCAGGCCTATTGATATAGCGCTTGGGCTGTAGGAGCCCCTCCGGAGTCTGTACACACCCCCAGTGAGCGCAGGGTACCCAGGTGAGTTGGGAGTGGGCCCGAGAGGCTGTTGTTTGTGTCTGGTGAGTTGGGAGTGAGCCCGAGGGGCTGATGTTGTGTGCTGGTGAGTTGGGAGTGAGCCCGTGGGGCTGATACTATACTGAGAGTTTGATATTGAGCCCGAGGGGCAAACTTGTGATTATTCCTTAATTGTTGAATTGGTTATTTCCTCTATTTTAAAAAGGAGAATTATCTGATACCTTATGGTTTTTATGGTATAATTGATTTTACTGCTTGAGATAGCGTTATATTTCAGATATTTTATAAAGGATTTTCATGGAACTACTGGTTCTAAAAAGGGTTGTACTGTACTTTATAGCATGATGTAGTGCTCTTACGTGATTTCTTTACTCTCAGCATTATTTACTCTTATTACCACTGAGTTGGAAGTACTCACTTTACTCCCTGCACCTCGTGTGCAGATGCAGGTATTTGTTACCCGGTAGCGGGTTTGAGCTGATTGGAGATTTGCTACTATAGCTGAGCCAGGTGACCGCCAGCGTCCGCGGCACCGGATTTTCTACCCTTTTTACTTTAAAAATTCCGTATTGTACACTACTGGTCTTGTAAAGGTATTTGGACTCCTTTAGATGCTCATGACTTGTGATACCCTGGTCGAGTTGTATTGGGATGAAATTAATACTTTTAATGCCAATGAGTTATATTTTCTATTCATTTATGTTTGATAGCTGTTAAAGAGATGATTTGGGGTTGTTGGCTGGCCTTGTCTTCACGAGAGGCGCCACCACGACCGGGTATGGAATTTGGATCGTGACAAGTTGGTATTAGAGCCTAGGTTACTAGGTCTCACGTGTCATGAGAAGATTTAGTAGAGTCTCGCGGATCGGTACAGAGACGTCTGTATTTATCCTCGAGAGGCTGCAGAACCTTTAGGGAAATTTCACTTTCTTGGAATTCTTCGAATCCACACCTTTCAGAGCCGGGGATGCTCCCGGAATTTGATCGACCCTGGAATTGTAGGTCGCTACCTTATTGTCGTTGGCTTCTATCTTTTTCTCGCCGACTCGATCCTCTTTGTGAGGTCATTGAGCATCTTTATGATGGTGGGGTCGGTTGTCGACCCGTTGTTGCTTGATCTTTCTGGTACCTGCTCGGCTGGGGGGACTGTCCCCGGTGCTACCGTACTGGAAGTTTTCTGGTGATTTTGCAGCTGAGCAATAGCCATCTGTTGTGCTTGTAACATTTCAAAAATAACTTGAAGGCTAACGTCTTATTCCTTCCGATATGGTTTTTTTTAGACTTCTTGTTGGTCTCCTTGGTGCACGCTCCTGTTAGTTTGGGAGCTTATATCGACATGTTGGGCATCGCGTGAGACCGCGCCCACGGGAATTAGTTATGATGTATTCTCAGGGTTTCATGGTGGAGCACCAGCACCCCGAATATCCACACTAATCTGTCCATGGTTCTCAAGATTGTTGTTTACTGAGTCAGACATTTTGACATGAAATCAAAGAACTTAGGCAAGAAAAAGTGTAAAAGATAACTTGCGTTACGTAGTAAAACCGACAAGAAAAATAATCACTATTATTTTTAGCCCCTCGGCGGGCGCCAAATTATTTACCGTGAAAATGGTAATAACAATTAAATTTGATTATGTGATTTTAAAAATATGCGATCTATTTTTATGTTAGTTGTGTAGGCAATAGACGCTAAGAAAAAGATTAGAAGGCAAGAGTTTAACTTAAAAGCGAAGTGATAGTCAAACCAAATGGCTGGAGATCGGAACCTCGAGACGTTGTGTATGTGACCTCGAGGTCGAGTCGGGTGGCCGGCTTGGAGCGATCGAGGGTGGTCGATGGGTGACTAACAGTTATGATAAGATCAGTGACGGCTCTTTATGGCCAATAATAAGCAATAAATGACCGAACAATAAATAGAAGACGATGAAAATAATGAATACATAAATTAAATGGAAGTAAAGAGATCAAGAGAATATGTTAGAGAGCGAAGAGAATGTTCTTGTGTATTTAGTATTGAGCATCAGATCCTTACAAAATGACAAGGATCCCCTTTATATAGGAGGGGGAATCCCAACATAGTACAAATGCATTAATTATAAAGATATGGAGCCGGTACAATCATTTAATGCCTTGATTCGTTTTTTTGGACTAGTCCACTAGGCTTTGCTAGCTATATGTACGCGCGTTGGGAACTTCACCTTGATCCACCGAGACCACTAATTTACATTGCTTCGAGGCCGGTCGTTACTTACACTACCCCGAAGTCGCTCGCTGAGAATCCTAGAAGTCGATCACTAAAAATCCTCGAGATGCCTCGAGGATCGTAAAATCGAACCGTCGATTTTTGCCGTATACATGTTTTAATCTCCTATAAATTTTTGGACAATTTATAAAATATTTGGTTTCTATTTTGATGAAGAGTCATTCGTTCTATTGTATTCTTAAATTCTTGTTTGAGGATGATTTAGTTAAAAAATAACTTTAAATTATATAATGTGGGACTAGTATTTAATACAACAAATTAAGCATTCAAAAAAAATTAATTACAGCATAACTAAAATATGTACAAATAATACATGCATAACTTAATTACTGCATAACTTACATGTACAAATAATACATGCATAACTTAACCCCTGCATAACTAATACTTACATAGCTAATACATGCATAACTTAATCCTTGCATATCTTATCTCCGCACCAAACGACCCCTAAGGGTCAACAGATAAAGTCAATGGCCATCCCAAAGCAAGCATGTTGGATGGTTAGGCGCAATGGCGAAGCCATATGGTATACCTTTTGTCGAAAAATTGCACTGTGTACATAGGTAAAATATTACGTTTTAGAAGTATGTAACACATATTGAACTATCTTTATAAAAAAAATCCATTTCTTTTAAATTGAACACCCTTGAAAAAATTCCTAACTTCACCACTGATTAGGTAGATCGTGGTACTCGAGATATAGTGTCACAGATACAATATAATTTTACTGATGAAAAGATCCTAATCAAACACATATACTTGAAGTTATGGGGGCTATTCCTAGAGTGAGATGGAAATATTTGATGTTTCAAAATAATGCTAAACCAAAGTCCATTTTCACCATGTGTCTGCAGTTATATGGAAGGCTACTGACAATTGACAGGTTGATCAGTTGGGGATTATTTTTGGACTCCAGATGTGCTCTATGCCAAGGAAATGATGAATCAAATACATAGTTAATATAGTTATAGTGATTGCTGGGAACACCATCTAAACTGGGCTATTAAACAAGCTAAAGGGAAATCACAGAGGGCTAGTATCTTCAGGATGAACTTATTCATGCAGTTTCAATAGAGAGTAACTTGAGGAAGTGATGGAGTTGCAAGAGAGACAGCCTATGTGTGCAATATACGAAAGAAAAAAAGTTTTGGAACAGAAATCATGGGATAAATTTAGGAAATATTCAACTTTATAAAAATATATATAAAATTGATGGATCGTGTATGTAACTCATAACTCTTCACTGCAGTCTGTAGAAGTTAGAACTCACAAAGAGTTTCGATAGCTAATGCTAGACATAGAATAAAAGGTTTTAAAACACAAAAGCAGATAGCTCTACTGGGTATCATTCTGCAGCAAAGAACATTTCAGATAGCAAAATTTTATTATAAGTCTAGTCCATAGGGGCTTTACATGACACCAAAAGAAAAGAAAAAAAAGAAGAAGAATGTCTTCTGTCAACTTTCAAGGTTTTGAATCAACTGAATATCATACTCGAACATCATAATTGATACAAATCACAAAGTTTAAAAAGATCTTGGTTTCATCACAATGGTGGAATGCTTCAAAATGTGCAGACTGAATTGGCCGCCTTTCTCTGTTGTGTCAAGCTTTGACTGTCCTGGAGGAGGCAACAGCTCAAAGTTCTGCACCAAGCGTCCCAAAGTAATGCCAAGAATTGGCAATGCAAGGATAATTCCAGGGCAGCTCCTCCTACCAACACCAAATGGAAGATATCTGAAGTCATTGCCATTAGCCTCAACGTGCTTCTCCTCTTCGAAGAACCTCTCTGGCCTAAACTCTTCGGGCTTCTTCCAGGTAGCGGGGTTGTTAGCCAGCCACCAAGCATTTACCAGGATCTTGCTCTCCGCGGGAATGTCATATCCAGCAAGCTTCGCATCGTGAAGGTTCATGTGTGGGACTAAAAGAGGGATTGCCATACGGAGACGAAGAGTCTCCTTGATCACAGCCTGAAGGTAAGGAAGCTTGTTGAGTTCTGGCTCAGTGATTTGCACTCCTACTCCAAGAACATTGTCAATCTCGTCACGGAGTTTCTTCTGGATTTCAGGGTGGTTCACTAGTTCAGCAATACCCCACTCAATTGACCACAGTGTAGTTTCTATTGCTGCTCACATTCACAACAAAAATTCAACATATTAGCATATAATCATTAAAGTGCCATTAATGAAACCATAAGAGCAAATGTATTCCATAAAGAAGCATCCTAGCATTTGTTGGAATCACACATTTCTCAATCACTATAGACACAAGTCCTAGAAAGCCAAAAAAAAAAGAACTTTTCATTTAAGTGCTGGACCATCACATTTGTGGTATTGTTTTCTTAAAACAAGAACACCGCTATTTCTCGAATGAAACTTCTCTACCTTCATTCAAATAATTCAGAATCAACCTATTGCCATTATCAAACATGAAATAGCATGTACTTCTAGGTCAGCCATCGATATCGAAGAACAGTATTGTAAGGTAGTTGTTTCTACAGTCACTTAAAATCGCAGTTGATGCTGCTTCACCTAGAGTACACCCTAAAATTTGAGCAGTTGGTACAACCAATCCACTAGACAACGTTAAATATCAAACTATGACCTATGAAGAAAGCCAATTTTTCTCATCCAAAAGTTATAATCATGGGGCCTAAATTGAAATGAGGAAACATGTCCACCTATAAATCAGTTAGTTTGGCAATAAAAAATGATTAATTATTATGACAATATTAAAAAAAGGATCATAATTGAGGATGTGTTATTATCGTTGTATGTTACGCCTGGCTTTCTTCCTAATTCTACTTATAGATGTGACCAAACTTTCAACCTCATTAAAAGGCTGTTTAAACTCATCCAAGAATAGGACTCATTAGAAAACCAACCCATATATCTGGAAAACCTAGACTTATACTTTATAACTTGCCATATTTTAAGCTTAGTAAAATATTAACTAATCAATTTACCCAACAGTAAGAATGATGAGAATGTAGAAAGAGAGCTTATCATAAGTCAATAAAAGGGGAAACAAGGATATTTGAAATATACCAGCAACATTGATGTTCTCAACAATGTAAAGGACATTATCCTCATTGATCTCTCCCTTCTGTTCAGCCTCAAGAATGTGATCAATGGCACACTTTAGCGCATTATTGTCCATGCTCTTCGTCGTGTTTGCAAGTTTCCTATATAAAAAAGTTGCCATGAGTATTCATTAGGAGACCTAATTAAAATGTCCTATAGCAATTTACTAACTACACGGCCATTCTTCTCATTAAACAATCAAAAAACAATGACGTAGACGAGTGTGTTTCTTATTAGCCAATTTCGTCTGAAAGGTATCTTCTATTTTCATTCTCTTTCTCTTTTTTCTTATCAGATCTAAAATTGAATCCCAGAGATAAGAGCATATAGACAACAACAATGACGACCAGTAAAATCCTACTAGGGAGTAGAGTCCTCGGGTAGGGAGGCGGTTTCTTAAAAAGAGACATTATTAGTACAACCAATAGATAGCATAGAAAAAATAACATCGTGAAATTGAGAAAGCAGATGCAAAGCAAAAGCCATAGGCATTACATAGACCTATCAACATTAAAAAAGTGAACTTACTTTCTTTCATCAACAAAGTAATCTTTGAAAAGCTGCAACCTCCTCTGCTTAACTTCCTTACATATCTTCAAGTAACCTCTCAAGAAAGGTCTCAAAATAGGGATGAAATCACCATAATTGTACTCAAAACTCTGAGCCAATCTACTCCTCTCTCCATTCAAAGCTTTAAGCTTGTTAAACAAAGGATCATCCTCACTCTCAAACCTCCTATCAAACATAATCCTGTACATGTTATTGTACATCATAAGCTGCAACCTTTTCCTCAACACAATCCCATTAGTTGCTGACTCTGGATTTTTCTTCACATCCTCAACAACATGTGCCACTTCATCTTCCCACCCACGCCTATACTGCTGCACCACTTTGTTAGTAAAAAATGGGACTGTCATAATCCTCCTCATCTTCCTCCAGTGTTCACCATATACTGTAAAAACCATATCTTGGCCTTTTCCAGTGAAAATATCAAACACCACATTCCTAGTTCTTGATCCAAATTCAACCCCTTGTGTATGCAAAACTTCTTTCGCTAATTCAGGGGATGATACTACCACAAGATTCCTCTGTCCCATTCTTAACAAGAACATGTCACCAAATTTCTTGGCATATTCAGTGAGGTTTCTGTGATTCAAATCATCACCAACTTGAAGCCAATTGCCAAAAATTGGCATAGGAATTGGACCTGGGGGCAGCTTAAATTTCTTGCTACGTAGCTTAGAAACAACTATAGCTACAATGATAGCAAAGAATAAGCCTATAAGGGTCTTCTCTAGAAGGAGAAGATCCATCTTTTGGAGAGCTCAAAATGGCACAAGAGTATAATAACAAAGAGGAATAGTCGCAGATATTTTTCCACCGAAGTGTAAAGTAGTATGATGTCTTATATAGGGAAAGAGGTTAGGTGGAGAATGTGACGGCGTTAATATTAACGGAGAGTTGGGTGGTGGATTGGATTGGAGTAGGTAGAGGGAAGAGAAAAGAAACCTGGGAGTTGGTGAGCTAAGAAAGAGTAATAGCCGATTTGGCCTGCAAAAATCCGATAAGTTCTTTTTTTTTTTTAAGTATTTTTTTCAAGAGTACTTTTGCTAAGAATTAGTTTGTGTTTGGTTAATTAGTTTGAAAAATACTTCTGAGCAACAATTAGTGTTTGGCCAAGCTATTAAAAACTGCTTCTAAATGTATTTTTCTCAAAAATACTTTTTAAAAAAATATTTTTAAAAAAAAACTATTTTTTTCTACTTCTCCAAAATTGTTTCTGTTTCTCCTCGAAAGAGTAAGAAAGAGTAAGCCAGCCCTCTCAATTTCATGTGTAAAATGAATTGAATTGAACTACTCAACGTTCCTCCACGATTTCAAACAAGTAGGTGGCGACCACGTCATTTTCTGCTCAAGTTTACCTCTGCCAAGAAAATTAGAAATGTCCTTTCGGGGACCTCCCATAATACCTCTGTTTTAATTTAAATAACGTAACTTGATTTAGCATGGAATTTTAAAAAATATATATATATATTTGATTTTAAAAGCTTAAACTTGTGCGTATTATACTAATGCTTAAAAGAGGGTGAATGAAAAATGGAGGGAAAATAAAATATTTGAGTTTCATTTGAGATTACTTTCTTGACGAAGGGACATTGTCCCATATTTAAAGAGAAAGATATTTTAATGGGTATATAAACAATTGCTCTTCTTCTAGCTCTTAAAGAGATGAGAAGAAGGTAAGCCTCGTGCAGTTGTTGCTCGCTCGGCTCAACTTCGAATTTGGATTTGGATTTGGTCAATTGATTGATTGATTTTTTGTACCAAATGTGTTTGTTAGTAGTAAATATTAACAGAAATATTATTAAATATCCGTTTTAATAATAAAATATTAATATTAAATCCAAAAATATAAATATTAAAATCCAAAAATATAAATATTAAAATCCAACCATTTCCATTTTTCCATTTTCTGTTTTTGTAACAGAAAATTAACTACCCTCTTTAATTTCCTCTTTATTATTGAGTAAACAACCATTTATGTTGTGACATTTATGCTATGGCCGTTTTGCATAAACATTCATTCTGAAGAGTTGCACCTCTTCAGATTTTAACCCAACATTGACTATAAATACAAGTCCATTCTCTCAAATTTTCCATATGATTTTCTGAATCTATCCTCATTCTTCTTCATTGTTTTAATTTCAAAGAAAGCAACAGTAAGTATGATTTGCTACCGAACTTTGTGTTCGCTGAAACACTGGGGTTAGAAGTATCACTACACCAGTGTGTAATTCGTTCTATACTAGCAGGAAATAATCCATAATCTTGGGTACTAAGAAGGGGATTAAATTCCTTAAGGAAACACTGTGAATTCAGTGGGCTCGAATTAATTTCTGTTTCGTTTATATTTCTGTTTATGTTATTTTATTTTCTCCAGAATTATTTTCGAACTACAGTTTACTAAAAAGAACTTTGTTGGTCCATGATATTTATGTGGTTATAAAAGTTTTTCACTACGCGTAAAATAGGTAAAATGAAGGTTTAAAGTTGAATTATTTCTAATTGTAAAAATATGTTATTATTTTTTGAACGAACTAATAAGTAAAGTGTACCATCTAAATTAAAACATACTATATATTAGAAAGATAAAGGCATATGTCCAACTTGAGAGGATGTAAAAATTATATTTGATGGATTTGATCTTTAAAATTTTTATTAATTAAATCTATTGCATTTTTAAAACTATGTATTCAGATTAAATATTTATTAAAATTTTATGATTTTTAATATATATACTTTTGTCAAAAATATTTAAGTCGGATGAAAAATTGCATCTGCCACTATGCCCGAGACCTTGTCTCAAACACCCATACAATAATTATAAGAGTTTTTCTTTTACAAATTAGTTGTGTAAAATTTTATATAAACTATCAAATCACATAAAATATGACGATAAGTAATTTATCGTAGCATATTGAGTTACTAACCTGAAAAATAAGATATGTACTCTAATATAACGATTTTATATATTGAAGACATCGTTCTTAAATAACAATCTTTTGTCTTGCTTCTTCTCTTTATTCCCTCACCAACCACCACAAATGCTCTCTTTATTCCCTCACCAACCACCACAAATGCAACACAAACTCGGTCTAAAATTCGTTTGAAAAATTGTAATATTTGTCAAAGATTGATAGTTTGAGTTTTTTTTCCCTTCCAAAGTTTGAGCTAACTTTATCATAAAATTATTTTTTTTCCTTCCTCTAGTCTTTGGGTACCCATTTTATCTGTGTATATACCCTATATAAATGAATACAATATTTTTAAAAATTACATAAATATTATTAAATAATATATTTGATTTATAAAATAAAACAAACAAAAAATATATATGTTCCTGAAAATAACTAATGTTGATCTCATTTGGCTAATTCAATAAAAAAAAAAAATCTTACTCATAAAAGTCCGGTCCTTAGCTGCCTTATTATATTTTTTGAGGGCTTCTATAGCAATATTTTGTGAAGGTATTATTATTTCCTATGACCTAATATAAAAATAAACAAAAAAACAAGAAAAAACACTTTTATCAACAAAATTTGTTATATAAAACAAATTAAAATTTTAAATTTCTTTGCTTAGGAATGAAGAGGTTGACGTTATTGATATTAATGGACAGTGTGATGACCCAAAAGGTTATCACTTGATTTACGAGTAACTTCTGTGTTCCGAAGCCTTAGAAGCCTCCTTTTTCCTCATCACGATTTGTGTGCATGGTCCGGGCGTATGTCCGGAACGCTTTTATGTGAAAATGTGATAAAATATTAATTTGGCCTTTAAAATTAAATTTAAGTTGACTTCGATCAATATTTTAGGTAAACGAACTCGGACCCGTAATTTGACGGTCCCGGAGGATCCGTAGGAAAATATGGACTTGGGTGTATGCCCGGAATCGAATTCCGAGGTCCCAAGCCCGAGAAATAAATTTTTAAAAAAAATTATTTTCTGAAAAATATAGTATAAGTTTTTGAAAATAAAATATATTTGGAATTTGATGGTATCAGGCCCGTATTTTAGTTCCGGAGCCCAGTACAGGTCTTATATGTGATTTAGGTCGATCCTGTAAAATTTGGTAAGAAACAGAAGTCGTTTGATGTGATTCGGACCCGTAGTTGTGAAATTGGATACTTTGAAAGTTTTGAGATTTTTCTTTGATTTTGATGCTAAATTCATAGTTGTTGATGTTATTTTGGCGATTTGATCGCGCGAGCAATTCAGTATGATATTTTTGGATTAGTGTGCATGTTTGGTTTGGAGCCCCGAGGGCTCGGGTAAGTTTTTGATAGGCCACGGAGTGAAATTTGAACTTAGAAATTTCTGGTATGTTGCAGGTCTGCAGGCTGCGAAGCTTTTATTGCAAATACGAAGACGACCTGGGTTGTCTTGGGTCTCAAATACGACACATTCATCGCAAATGCGAATACCTCTTCGCAAATGCGAAATGCCCTGAATTCCTTCAGTGTCGCAAATGCGACAGCTTCATCGCAAAAGCAAGTTTGCAAATGCGAACATTAGTCGCGAGTGTGAGGGTAGTAGTCTAAGAGGTTCACAGTTGCGAACCCCGGTCGCAATTGCGACACCTGTAACCTGCAAAATCATAAATTAGATGCATTTCAACCATTTTTCAAACCCTTTCAAAACCAAAACACTATTGGGCGATTCTTCAAAGATAAGTACTCTTCCAAATCGATTGTAAGTCATTTCTAACTTGTTTTCATCGATCTTTAACATCTTTTCTCATGATTTCAACTCAAAATCAAAGGTTTTCAGGGGGGGGGGGGAAGGTTGTTTTGGGTAGAACCTAGGTTTTTCAAATTTTGGGGATTTGGACCTCGATTTGAGGTACGATTTTAAAATAAATTATATATTTGGGTTCGTGGAGGAAAGGGTAATCGGGTTTTAGTTCGAACCTCAGGTTTTGATCATGTGAGCTCGGGGTCAATTTTTTGACTTTTTGGAGAAAATATTAGAGAACATATTTTCATGCATTTAAATTGATTCATTGAGCATTTATTGATATAATTAAGTAACTTGTGGCTAGATACGAGCGAATTGGTGGTGGAATCAAGAGGTAAAGCGATAGTTGAGACTTGAATTGTGTTCATAGAATCGAGGTAAGTGTTTGGTCTAACCTTAGTTTGAGGGATTAGGAGTTGTGTCTTATTTGCTATGTGTTATTTGTTGAGTACGACGTATAGGCATGTTGACGAGTATATATACGTTGGCGTCAAGCATGCCCGTGAGTCTTATTCCATGACTAATGTGACTTTGTTTGTATTGTTCGTGCCTTATGTGATGATTTCTATTGTTGAGCAAAGCTTATGGAAGTAATAGTGATATTTGAACATTGAGGGGCATTGGCTCAAGTTGTATAAAAAATTGTGGAAGTGTAGTTGACAATTGAACCTTATAGAGCATTTGCTCAAGTTGTGAAGTGAGTTGTGAAGTAAAGTGAAAAAGAGAAGACAATTATTATATTGTCTCCCTTGCCGAGATGTTATTGCTCTTAATGCTATCTCCCTTGTCAGGATATTGATACTTTTGATATTGTTCCCTTGTCGGGATTTGAATGTTGAACTATTGTTTCCTTACCGGGATTTGATTATTGAACTATTGTTCCCTTGCCGGAATTTTATTGTGATTTTATTTATTTCCTTGCCCTTATTGCTTGTGATTGTTGTTTTGGGTGAGGAAGAGTGTTAAAGCATGAAGGGTGATGCCGTATATTAATTTTGTGAGGAAGAGTGTAAAGTACGAATGGTGATGTCGTGTATGTTTTTGTGAGGAAAAGTGTAAAGTACGAAGGGTGATGCCGTATTTATTTTTGTGAGGAAGAGTGTAAAGCACGAAAGGTGATGCCGTGTATGTTTTTGTGAGGAAATGTAAAGCACAAAGGGTGATGCCGTGTTGCACGATGTACAATTTCGTGCCGATTATATTGATTTTATGGTGAGGACGACAGTAAAAGCACGAAGGATGATGTCGTGCAGTTTATATTGATTCTTATGGTGAGGACGAGAGTAAAATCACGAAGGGTAATGTCATGCACTTGTTTGATTCTCTGATTCTTGTTGATAATTGAGATATGGTGTTCCTCATATTTACTTGCTATCTTTCTATTTTCAATTGATGTTTTCCCGCAGCATGTTTCCCCCTCCCATCCTTCACTATACATTGCTGCTGCTATTTTTCGTTGTATATGATTTAACTGCACAGGTTTATTTGTTAGTCTGTTCCTAGCCTCGTCACTACTTCGCCGAGGTTAGGCTAGCCAATTACCATCACATGGAGTCGGTTGTGGTGATACTACACTCTGCACTATGTGCAGATCCCGGCGCAGCAGCTTTTGGACCTTAGCTTGGGTGGCTGCCTTTAGTCTATACGGAGATCCAAAGTAGTCCTGCAGGCGTCCGCAAGCCCTGGCGTCTCCCTCTATCCTTTCGTCCTGTTTCATTTACGTATTTCAAAATAATATTGAATTTATTTTTCAGACCTTGTTTGTAGTATTCCTAGACCGTATGTGAAGTTGTGACACCAATTATGGGTAGTCTTGCTTAAGAAATTGTATTGGAAATATTAAATGATTTTATTTGTTTCTTCCGCTCATTTAAATTCCACTGTTTATAAACTGTTGGTTCAAAATTATTAAAGGATTAATATAGAAAAAAGGTAATTTGTTCAAACGGTTGGCTTGTCTAGCTTTCACTAGTAGGCGTTATCACGACTTACGAGGACGAAAAATCCGGATCGTGACACAATGTAAATTCTAAAATGACCAATATTCACTTAATATTGTATAACAATAACTTAATACAAAACATAAAGAGAGTTGTCATTTGGAATAAACGCAAACTGTGAGAATGCTAAATATAAATACATAAGAAAAATAATAGCACGGATATAAAAAAAAAAAATTAGATTGCATGTCATATCTTAAGTTGGCTATTGCTTAGTCTTAAAGCCTATTTGCCCAAGTTTCTTAAAGGTCAAAAATAAAGTTAAAAGTGTTTGATCAAGCTTTTAGAAGGAAAAAAAAGGAATTTTTCATATTAGAACAACTGAGCACCCTTTTTTAATTTTATAACCTATATTTGAATTTATAACCAACTAGCCTAAAAATAATAGGCTAAGATTCAATATTTAACTCCAATAAGTTTTTTAAAAAAGATTCCTCAAACTTTCAAGTTAATTTTCGAATTAGTAATTGTGACTCAAATATTAGTTCAACAAACCAAATTCATTTGGATGGTAAAAATTAAATTTTTAACAAGCTTAAATATGTGGGTTTAAATTTCGAATTTGATTTTGTGAGAATTTTGGAGTGAGTGTTATTTAGACTTGTTAGAAATAGTATAAGGAGGTTGTATATAAAATTTGAAGTCATTTATTGGAGATTTGGACCAGTTTTGAACAAGAACTGCAACTGAAAATCGTGGAAGAATTTCATTTACAAACGCTTGTATAAAGGTGTATAATAGTGCATAAGGTGTATTTCTACACTCATATACACTATTACACAAGATTATACAAAAAACTGACTTCGTTTTCTTCCTTGCGTCTTTTTTGAAATTTAACTCAAATCTACTCCAAATCATTTCAAATTTAAATTTTAAACTCCTTTTGATATTTTTAATTAATTAGAACAAAACAACTAACAAATTCAAAAAACCCATTTTCAAAAGCAAAGCTTTGAATGGTCTTTAATGGTGAACTTCTATTCTTCAATTTTCTTACATTGCAACCAGGTGACACAAGAGAAGAAGCAGAAAATACACGGCCCCTTGAAGCATATGTAGAAGATGTGAGAAGAAGAGAGAGTGAAAGCAATGGTTGTGAGAACACAGATTTAACTCTGCTTTTAGAAGCAATGGTTGTAAGAACACAAATTTTGAATTTGCTAGTGCTTTCAAAATATGTATAATGTAGGCTAGGTCAGGTAAAACTTAAAAACATGGGACATTTTTTATTATGGTGTGAAATCATGTGTATTTTCTTGTAATTCTCTAAAAAAAAAAGAATAATGCTTTTGAGTAGAAACAGAACTACAGAACCAGTTTTGGGAAGCAAAAAAATTGTCTCTCCTCAAAAGCACTTTTTTAAAAGTATTTTAAGAAAAATATACTTAGAAACACTTTGTAAAAGATTGGTCAAACACTAATTATTGTTCAGAAGTACTTTTCAAATTTAAAGTAGCCAAACACATAGTGCTCACTAAAAATATTTTTGAGAAAAGAACATTTAGAAAAAAATATTTTTCAAAATAAGCTGATTTTAGAAACTTGACCAAACTGGATTAGATTGCCTATTGTAAGTTATATCTTAAATTACCTACTGCATAGTCTTTTCTTGCACTACCAGTTTACAGTTTGTTCATTAATTCGTACCTTATATATTAATACCACTAAATAAATAAGATAAATAAAATTCTTAATATAAGGTAAGTTTTATTCATGAACCTTCTCCTTTTATGGTCTTCATTCATCTCATACCTATTTTCTCCTTTTCAGCTGTCAGGGCCGATATATTTTCCGATGAAATACCGGGGGTATGTCATTCGTGCCTTTTTAACTTCTTTAATTTGCTTAATTGAAAGTGCCACTTGTCACCTTGCTGATGGTCTGCATTTTTTTCACCAATATAAGATTGTGATAAGAGACAAATTATATATAGCTATATTATTTTACTCTTGTTAAACTTCCATAGATTGTTGAGAAATTACATACATTTAATAGGACCATTAAATAAGAAAGGGAAAAAGAACTAATACTAGTATTAAATAGCGAAATGAGAAGAGAAAACATATTGTTCTTGAAGAATGAGTAGCAACACTCTTGAGAGCTGCAATAAATGTTAAATTTGTAATTGTTCGAATCTGTTTGGCCACTTAAAAACAAATACTAGAAGTTATATTCGTCTGATTAGCAACGTTACAGCAAAAGTAATAAATGATAATAGTCAATTAGTCACTTCTCTCAACGCATGTTTGATGAAGACGTTTGGCTTTTGTAGTTAAGTACTGAGGTAAACAATTAAAATAGAAGATGAAAAGGAGGGGAGAAAATTTTAAAAAATGAGAAAAAAATTGAATATAATTCTTAGCTTTTGAGTGGTACCAAGTAGGGTGTATAAAGTAAACCGACAAATCGCATCAACCGGATAATCACAGTGAAATCGAGAAAAAAAATCTGACTATGGTTTGGTTTGATTTGGTTTGGTGTTGGAAAAAAAACCGACCATAATTGGTTTGGTTTGATTTTAACTAAAGAAAGTCAAACCGAAATCAAACCAACCCGATATTATATATATAGAAATTTTAGATATATTTAATATATAAATATACTTATTGTGATGTAATTTATAAATATTTCTTAAAAAAATTTATAATTTTATCTTTTAAGATATTATTTCAAGGTTGGACTTAGAACTTTTGAATGCTCCAATAACTTTTATAGCCATTAATATTAGTAAATTAAATAATGCTAACAAAATTCCATACCAAAATCAAATCAATACTAATGCTAAAAAAAGACATTCAATTCAATATTACGAACGAGAATGTATTGAATATCTATTTTTTGTTTTACAATAATTTAGATAAAAATATATAACCTATTTTTATTTTTCTTTATCGTTTAGTCATGTAATTAATACTCTTTTGTTAGTTTATTTATTTTAGTATGACTTAGTACTTTTAGAGTATGTTTGTTTTTATTATGGCTTTTTAATTAGCAATATTTATATTACATAATTTTATTGTCTTTATTGTTGAATATTTTAGGATAATGTCATGACACATCTCATATTTTGTATTATTTTTTTGAAAAATACTTTATATAGTTGTATCTTACTAGGATTAAAGAAATATTTTGAGCATATGTTATATGTTTTGTTCTACGAAGATTTTACCGAAAAAAACTCGAAAACTCCGAAAAACCCGAAAATTCGAGAAAAACCGAGATTGTAAAACCCGAGTTTTATTGGTTTAGTTTGGTCTTTAAACTTAATAACCCGACACAATTGATTTGTTTTAGAAATTGTAAAATCTGAACCAGCCCGACCTATGTACAACCCTAGTGCCAAGTTGTCCTCTCCAAATATTTATAACTTAATGGTTCAAAGATTACAAAAGATTTAAGTACATTTCAGTATTCGAGCATTAAAAATTATTTTATAAATTTAATAAGAAAATTTGTACCACACGAAGCGTGAATCAATTCACTATTTAGAAATAAAGTTCAATATGGAAAATTGGAAAGCAACTTTTACTTGTACACCAACCGGAAGATCAATGGAGTTTTGAGAAAAATGTAAATTTTGACAAAAACAAGAGAAACGGGACTAGACAAATGTGTTGGGTTGTTTTATGTATTTAATTAATATATTAAATACTTAACGAGGGTGAATGAAAAATTGAGGGAAATAAAATTTTTGAGTGAAATTTTAAGTTTCTCCCCCCNGATTTGTTATCTTCAATTACGATTTACCCCTTCATCTCTTTTGATTGATTTGCTTAAAAAGAGTTTAACATGTTTTGAGTCAAACAATATTAATGCTTAAAAGAGGGTGAATGAAATTTGAGTTTCATTTGAGATTCCCTCCTTGATGAAGGGACATTGTCCCATATTGGAAGAGGAAGGGGTTTTTTATGGGTACATAAGCAATTGTTCTTCTTCTAGCTCTTAAAGAGTTGAGAAGAAGGAAAGCATCGCGCCGTCGTCGTCGCTCGGCTCGGCTCGGCTTCGGCTTCGATCAAATAATTGATTGATTAACTTTTTGGACCAAATTTAGATGTTAATAGTAAAATATTAACAGGAATGTTATTATATATTTATTTTAATAACAGAATATTAATATTAAAATAATTATTAATATTAAATCCACCAATCCGTTTTTCTGTTTTGGTAACGGAAAATTAATTACCTTCTTCAATTTTACCTCTTTATTTTTCCTCTTTATTGTTGAGTAAATAGCCATTTATGTAATGACATTTATATTGTGGCCGTTTTGCAGAAATAGCCATTTTGAAGAGTTGCACCTCTTCAAATTTCAGCCTAACTTTGGCTATAAATACAACACTATTCTACTCAGAATTTCACTACGATTTTCTGAGTTTCTCCTCCTTCTTCTTTATTGTTTTAATTTCAAAGAAAGCAACAGTAAGTATGATTTGCTACCGAACTTTGTGTTCGCTGAAACACTAGGGTTTGAAGTACCACTACACTAGTGTATAATTCGTTCTATCCTGGGAGGAAATAATTCATAACCTTGTGTACTAGGAGGGGATTAAATTCCTTAAGGAAACACTGTGAATTCAGTGGGATCGAATTGGTTTTCTGTTATTTCGTAGTTCATTCATGTTTATGTTCATTTCTGTTTATGTTCGTTTATATTTCCAGAATTATTTTACAAATACAGTATACTAACAAGCTTAAGAAATTTAACATATTTTATGTATTTGTACTTAAAGTTTCTGGAGAGTAAAACCTTTATGGTTTTGTACTCTATTGGAGAGTAAAATCTACGTGATTTTAACGGTTGTGCAATTCTTTTACAGAAATGACTAATGATAACGGAAATCAAGTTGTTCCGATGGTGACTGCCAATGCCTCAACGAGCCGAACAATACAGGCAACATTGGCACCGACAGAGAAATCCGAAAAAAATTTCGAGATTGATTTCAAGCACTGGCAACAAAAGTTCTTCTTCTATTTGACTACTCTAAGTCTCCAGAAGTTCATCAAGGAAGATGTTCTTGTGTTGTCCGATGAAACTCTAGAAACTGAACGCTTTCTCGTGATTGAGGCGTGGAAGCATTCAGATTTTTTGTGCAAGAATTATATTCTAAGCGGGCTGGAGGATGCTTTGCATAACGTCTACAATAGCATGGAAATGTCAAAAGAACTGTGGACTACGTTTTAAAAGAAATACAAAATCGAAGATGCCGGGTTGAAGAAGTTCGTTGCTGCAAAGTTTTTGGACTACAAAATAGTAGATAGCAAGCCTGTTATTACCCAAGTTCAGGAATTGCAAGTGATTATTTATAATCTCCTTGCTGAAGGTATAAATCAAATTAATATTGATGTTGAAAGTAGCAATCTTAGTATTTTTACTAACAGAAATGTCATTGAAAGTCTTGTCATCAATAAAGCATTCCAAGTAGCAACAATGAATGAGAAGTTGTCTCCTTTGTGGAAGGACTTCAAAAACTCCCTGAAACACAAACGCAAGAAGATGTCCCTTGAAGATCTCATTGTTCGATTGAGAATCGAAGAGGAAACAAAGCTGCTGAAAAAAGAGGCTGTGGAAACTCAACAATAATGGGGGCAAATATTGTTGAACAGAACAAAAAGAGGAAGAAGGCTTCTGGACCAAAATACAACCCAAGCAATAAGCGGTTCAGTGGAAATTGCTACAATTGTGGAAAAACCGGACACAAATCTATGGAGTGTCGTGTTCCGAAGAAAGACAAGAAGAATGGTCAAGCAAACATGGTTGAAAAACATGAGATGTTGATGACTTATGTGTCATGCTTTCTGAATGCAACTTGGTGGTCAATCCTAAAGAGTAGTGGATTGATTCTGGAGCCACTCGCCATGTTTGTGCTGTTAGAGAAACTTTTGCTACTTATGCTCCTGTTGGACCCGATGAGACGATTTCTATGGGAAATGCTTTAAAGGCCAAGATTGAAAGATGTGAGAAGATATTTCTCAAAATGACTTCTGGCAAAGTGGTGACTTTGAACAATGTCCTTCATGTTTCCGATATTAGGAAGAATTTAGTCTCAAATGGACTTCTTGTTAAGAATGGTTTTAAATGTGTATTTGTATCCGATAAAGTTGTAATAAGTAAGAACGAAATATTTGTAGGAAAAGGTTATCTCACCGAGGGCCTTTTCAAGCTGAATGTAATGGTTGTTGAAAATAATAATAAAATTTCAGCTTCATCTTACATACTTGAGTCAAATGAACTATGGCATATATGTTTGGGTCATGTCAATTATTAAACCTTGCGGAAAATGATTAATTTATAAGTATTGCCTAAATTTGAATGTGACAAATCAAAATGTCAAGTATGTGTGGAATCTAAGTATGTTAAACATCCTTATAAGTCAGTTGAAAGGAATTCAAATCCTTTAGACTTAATTCACACAGATATTTGTGACATGAAGTCAATACCATCTCGCGGTAGAAAGAAGTATTTCATAACTTTTATTAACGATAGTACTAGATATTGCTATGTTACTTACTTAATAGTAAAGATGAAGCAATAGACGCATTCAAGCAATACAAAAATGAAGTTGAAACGCAACTTAACAAGAAAATCAAAATGATAAAAAGTGATAGGGGTGGTGAATATGAATATCCTTTTGAACAAATGTGTTTAGAATATGGAATTATTCATCAAACAACGGCTCCTTACACGTCCCAATCCAATGGGATTGCAGAAAGAAAGAATCGTTCATTAAAGGAGATGATGAACGCATTATTGATAAGTTCTGGTTTGCCATAGAACTTTTGAGGGGGAAACCGTTCTTACGGCTAGCCGAATACTAAATCGAGTACCCCATAGTAAAATACAATCCATTCCTTATGAAAAATAGAAAGGAGAAAACCCAACTTGAATTATTTTAAAATGTGGGGGTGTTTGGTAAAAGTGCAAGTTCCTAAACCCAAAAGGGTAAAAATAGGACCGAAAATCGTTGATTGTGTTTTCATAGGATATGCGACTAATAGTAAAGCATATCGATTTCTGGTTCATAAATCAGAAAATCCTGACATTCATAATAATACGGTTATAGAATCAGATAATGCTGAGTTATTTGAAAATTTATATCCGTATAAAAAGGAATGTGAGTCGATTGGTGAAGGATCTAAACGACCTCGGGAAGAAACAAAAGAAAGTACACTTAACCAGATCCAAGACGTAGTAAACGTCAAAGAACGTCTACTTCATTTGGACCAGTGTGACTTTCTTATTGGAAAATGAGCCTCAAATATTTAAAGAAACTATGTCTTCTTCGGAATCATTGCTTTGGAAAGAAGCAGTTAATAGTGAAATAGAATCCATACTGAACAACCATACATGGGAATTGGTTGATCTTCTTCCTAGAAATAAATCGTTGGGTTCTAAATAGATCTTTAAGAGGAAAATGAAATATTATGGCACTATTGACAAATTTAAGGCAAGACTTGTGGTCAAAGAATATAGACAAAAAGGAGGTCTTGACTATTTCGATACATACTCTCAAGTTACAAGAATTACGTCCATACGAACGTTAGTAGCATTAGCTGCAGCTTATAGTCTTGAAATTCATCAAATGGATGTTAAGACAACCTTCTTAAATGGATAGTTGGAGGAAGAAATTGACATGGAACAACCTGAAGGGTTTGTGGTTCCAGGTAAAAAAAAAAGAAGGTATGTAGACTTGTTAAGTCCCTTTATGGACTAAAACATGCACCCAAACAATCGCATGCGAAATTTGACCAAACAATGTTGTCAAATGGTTTTAAAATAAATGAATGTGATAAATGTGTGTACATTAAAAATGTAATGATCCGACCGGTTGTTTTGAGCTCTAGCGCATTGTTCAGCAGTTTGAGGCCATGAACAGCTTCATTTTAGGTATTATGACTTGTACGCGTGGTCGTAATTAAGTTTCGAAAAGTTCAGAGTTGATTTAGAAAGAGAATTCTCATTTCGGAAGCTTAAAGTTGAAAGTATTAACTAGGATTGGAATTTTGAGTAAACGATCTCGGAATCAGGATCTGAAGGTTCCAGCAGGTTCGTATGAAGATTTCAAACTTGAGCGTATGCCCGGATCGGGTTTTGGATGACTCGGGAGCGTTTTGGCGCCTATTATGGACAGTAGCATTTTGAAAGAAATTTCATAAGTTTGGGTTGAAGTGCATTTCAATGATATCGATGTCTGTTTGAAATTCCAAGTCTAGGAACATCTCTGTATGGTGATTCTGGAGTTGGGAGCGCGATCGGAAGTGAATTCGGAGGTCCGTAGGTCATTTTTGAGCCATTTGGCTAAAGATAGAAATTTGAAGGTTTTGAGAAGTTTGACCGGAAGTGGACTTTTTGATATCGGGGTAGGAATCCAATTCTAAAAGTTGGAGTAGGTCCGTAATATCGATTATGACTTGTGTGCAAAATTTGAGGTCAATCGGACTTGATTTGATAGGTTTAAGCAACGAAAGTAGAAGTTAAAAGTTCTAAAGTTCATAAAGCTTGGATTGGGGGTTGATTCATGATTTTAGAGTTGTTTCATGTGATCTGAGGCCTCGAGCAAGTCCGTAATGTGTTTTAGGATTGGTTGGTGTGATTGGTCGGGGTCCCGGGGGCCTCGGGTGTGTTTCGGGTTGTATCACGCTCTTATTTGATATTTCAATGTCATTTTTTTGGACATAAAGGGGTGCCATATTAAGCAAATAAGCTCCAAATTAAGTTTTTATTGAGTCATTCGATCCGTATCGTAATTTCGGGTCACAGCAAAAAGAATAGTCAAATTTGGACATCGTATGACGGAGTTATGCTCATTTTCGTATCGAGAAAAGTGCTGGTTGCTGTCATAACCGCAGATGCAGTCAAATATCCGCAGATGCGGAAACTGCTGGAGGCAGAGAGGTTTCTTTAAAAATCAAAGTTTGGCTCATTTTCACTTCATTTTCTTCCATGGGAGCTGATTTTGGAGCAACTTTGGAGTGCCATTTCCATCACCAAACATGAGGTAAGTGATTTCTACTAGTTTTGAGTATATACAAGGTTTATATATGGATTTAGACTTGGAAAATTGTAGAAAACTTGAGGTTTGAGGGAAAACCTAGAAAACTAGTATTCTTGGATTTTGACAATGATTTTGGGTATGGAATTTAGAGAAAATCATATATTTGAGTTCGTGAGGCTATGGGTAAACTTTATCTTTGAAAATTTCGGATTTCGGATTCCGGGCACGTGGACCCGAGGACATTTTTGTTAACTTTTAGATCGGGGTTAGAAATTATTATAAATTGGATTATGATGAGTACTTTAGCACATATTAATGGGTTTGCATAATTATTGGTTAGTTTTGGAGCATTGTGCATCGATTCGAGTCTTCGGAAGGGCGCGGAATGCCGGTTATGGATCTTCGGAGTGAGGTGAGTCTCATTTCTAACCTTGTAAGAGGGAATTGTCCCCATAGGTGAATTAATTGGTTATGTGCTCCTATTTGTGGGGGCTACGTATGCACGAAGTGATGAGTGTCCGTGCGTAGCTACTATTATGCTACTGTCCTGGTAGTATAGGACCCAAAGGCATGCTATACTTGGATTAACAAACCTATTGACAGCTCGAATTGCTTAAACCACATCGAATTAATAAATAAAGTTCAGAAAGGATTAAACTTCTTTTCTTAAATTGTTAAAAGAGAAAGTGGGTTTTATTTGAATAAATATTCCCTGATAAATTCTTAATTTGCTATCTCAGCATGTATTTCTATGTATACCTGTGTAGCATGCATGATTCGCGAGCAGGGTGATTGTTTAATTTATGTCGACCGCGTCGCATGGATAGTTCGCAAGGGGGAGAATAGATGCATCTATAGTTCGCGTCGTTCGACCCTCGGCAGTGCACAGTTTATTTTCTGTTGGAGCGGACTGTACGCCTCGGCACGATTTGTGCATGCTTGTATTGCTTGCCTTGGAACTTATTAAAGTCGTTATAGCCTCTTTCCATCTTGAGAATAATTGTATAAATGATAAAAAGGAATTTAGAAATTTCCTATAAAGAAAAAATTGTTCATTTGCTTCAACCTATCGAATTATATCATGTTTATAAAAATCTGCGATTTAACATATTATTGATATATCATTATTGGACCACTAGTAAGTGTCGAAGTCGACCATCTCGTCTCTACTTCTTCGAAATTAGACGGGATACTCATCGAGTGCACATTATTTTCATACTCATACTACACTTTTGTGCATTTTTGTTGCACAGGCATATGCATCTCTTGTGGCCTACTGGGCGTAGCAGTACGGACGACACAGAGACTTAGGTGAGCTGCACTTCTCGAGGCGATCCGCAGCCAGCAGAGTCTCTTTCAGTTTTCTATATTTATTTCTGTCCAATATTATATTCCGGACGATTGTTGTATTACATTATTTCTTAGAAATTGCTCATGCACTCGTGACACCGGGTTTTGGGAGGATTTTTGGATTATTAAATGTTATGTTTTGTTAAAGACTTCGTGGTTATTTCTGTAAATTTTATTATTCGTTATTTAATGTATAAAGAAAAAATAATTTTAGACAATACAGAAATTGGAAGTTAATTAAGTATTTTGGTTAGCTTGCCTGACAACGGTGTCCGGCGCCACCACGACCCTCGGTGAATTTTTGGTCGTGACAAAAAATATTTCAAATAACATAGTTATTGTTTGCTTATATGTGGATGATATGCTCATAATGAGTAATGACATTACCAACATAAATGCCACTAAGCGTATACTAACTAGCAAGTTTGATATGAAAGACTTGAGAGTTGCTGATTTATTTCTGGGAATTAAGATCCATAATACTTCTCAAGGTCTAGCATTGTCACAATCTCATTATATTAAGACAGTACTTGAAAAATTCAAGCACTTGGGCTTTAAAGTTGCAATGACTCCAATTGACGTGAATCTTGTATTAGCAAAGAACAAAGGTCAATGTATATCACAATTGGATTATGCTCGTGTGTTGGGTTGCTTAATGTACATCATGAATTATACACGGCCAAATATAGCTTGTGCTATAAGTAAATTGAGGCGATATACGAGCGATCCAGGTCAATCTCATTGGATGGCTATGAAACGAGTTTTGGGGTATTTAGTACATACCCAGGACTTTGCCTTGTACTACAGTAAAAATCCTGTAATCATTGAGGGATACTGTGATGCAAATTGGATCACTGGATCAACTGATTCCAAGTCCACAAGTGGATATGTATTCACGATTGGTGGAGGAGCGGTATCTTGGAAGTCGTCCAAACAAACTTGTATTGCCCGCTCTACAATGGAGGCTGAATTCATAGCTTTAGATAAAGCTGGTGAAGAAGCTAAATGGCTCCGGAATTTCTTGGAAGATATTACATTTTAGCCCAAACCGCTGGCACCAATATGCATACATTACGATAGTCAAGTGGCAATTGGAAGGGCTGGGAGCGTTATGTATAACGGTAAATTTCGTCATATACGACGAAGACATAAAACCATTAGACAATTACTCTCTAGAGGAATTATCACGATTGACTATGTAAAGTCAAGTGATAATATGTCGGATCCACTTACAAAAGGCCTAACTAGAGAGATAGTTGAGAAGTCATCAAGGGAAATGGGACTGTGGCCGAGAACAAGTCATAGTGGCGGTAACTTTACCTAGAAAACTGGAGATCCCAAGATCTAGGTTCAAGGAGATCAAACAAAGTCATTAATGATGGTTCAACATTGCTAACTAAACATTTGGTCCATTCTCGTGATGAGACAATGTTCAGTACGAAGGATAAAGCATTAAGTCTTTTTAATGATTTCTAAATTTGATATGGGGTATATCAAATAGTGTATCTACGGGATGACACATTTAGGAATCACCTATGTAAGTGTGAAGTGTTAGCCGCTTCAAGGAGAACTTTATAAAGCCAGTTCTCTACGCACTTATGAAACCAGGCGGTGTTCATAGCTGAAACAAACACAACAATGAGAACCAAAGACGGTTAAGGGTTGGTTGTGTGACTTCTGGTTGTCTAGGTATACGCCAAAGTTCGACGGTTCAAAGATATCAAATCTACCGATTTATCGAGTATATCCGACATACGTTCACTACGGAAAGTTCAAAGGGAAACCTACTTATCCAGATGCAATTAATCCTTACTTGCGAATCACACAGTTTTTCATGCATACTTCCGTGATATAGCCATTCCCCATTCATATGGGCAATCGTTGGATTTTTTATGTATTTAATTAATATATTAAGTACTTAAAAGAGAGTGAATGAGAAATGGAGGGAAATGAAATTTTTGAGTAAAATTTTAAGTTTTCTCCCTTGGCAAATAGACATTGTCCTATATTGGAAGAGAAAGAGGTTTTTTATGGGTACATAAGCAATTGCTCTTCTTTTATCTCTTAAAGAGTTGAGAAGAAGGCAAGCCTCGCGTCGTCGTCGTCGTCGTCGACGTCGTCGTCGTCGTCGTCGCTCGACTCGGCTTCGGCTTCGGTCAAATGATTGATTGATTAACTTTTTGGACCAAATTTATTTGTTAATAGTAAAATATTAACAGAAATGTTATTAAATATTTATTTTACTAACATAATATTAATATTAAATCCTCTAATCCATTTTTTCTGTTTCGGTAACAGAAAATTATCTATCCTCTTCAATTTTTCCTCTTTATTGTTGAGTAAATAGCCATTTACGTTATGGCCATTTTGCAGAAATAGCCATTTTGAATAGTTGTACCTCTTCAGATTTCACCTCAACTTTGGCTATAAATACAACACTATTCTGCTCAGAATTTCACTACGATTTTTTGAGTTTCTCCTCCTTCTTCTGCATAGTTTAAACATCAAACAAAGCAACAGTAAGTGTGATTTGCTACCGAACTTTGTGTTCGCTGATACACTAGGGATTGAAGTACCACTACACCAGTTTGTAATTCGTTCTCTCCTGGGAGGAAATAATACATAACATTGGATACTACGAGGGGATTAAATTCCTTAAGGAAACACTCTGAATTCAGTGGGCTCGAATTGGTTTTCTGTTATTTCGTAGTTCATTCCTATTTATGTTCATTTTTGTTTATGTTCGTTTATATTTCCAGAATTATTTTACAAATATAATATACTAACAAAATGTATATTATAGAGTGAAATAGAAAATGTGAAAAAACTATGCAAAATATAATTGATGTGGAAGAAGAAGAAAAACTGAAAATGTTAAAACGCTTTTGAGTTATTAAAAAAAATGTATAGTTGACAACATGCATTTACGACTAAGTAGATAGAACAATTTCATTAAATAGAGCTAATGATGGTTTTCTTCGGCAAATAAGCTAATTAGTTATCACGAGTAACGGTTTGTCAGTTTTAATTGTAATATTCATTGCATTATGCAATTTTGAATATAGAATAATAAATTAAATACTCTTACATACATCATCTTAATGGGTCCCACTTTGTACTAATCTAATTTAATTATTTATTTATCTTCATTGGAATATATATTTACCTCTTTGTACACAAATATTTTGTTGAAATAGTATTTGAATTTAAGGGCAAAATTGTCTCTCGGTCTTCGATGGGTAAATTTGTAAATTAACTTTGACATAAAATGTTCACACTTATTATATATATACTAGTTTCTAATCACGTGTGTTGCACGTATATCCCATATAAATTACTATAAACTTTTTAAAATAATATTAAAACATGTATTAGGTATAAATACGACGCGAATATAATCTTTCAACGACGGATGTAACTGAACCCATAACTTTATATACGGAATATAAATTGATGTTTAAAACTCACTAAAATTCTATTAGATTGGAATCCAAAATTTTAATAGTACGATAGATATCCTCTAATTAACATGAAGTATCAAGAGCAAAATTAAAATTGACCAAAAACTTTCATGATATCGTTTTCGGAAAATTTATGGTAAATTATTCTGAAGGAACATCTTTACAGAATATCAAGTTCTAGTAAATAGCCAATAATGGTTGTGGTGGAGTGATCCTGGGTACAGGTGTTTATCAAAACCCGAAAAATCGAACCAAATCGAAAACCAAATCAAACCGACCAAAAAAATCGATACTTTTTTGTTTGGTTTGGTTTTGGTTTTGAATTTTAAAAACCGACCAAATTTGGTTTGGTTTTGGTTTTAATAGAAAAAAACCGAACCAAACCGACTATAGGAGTAGTTATTTCAAATTTATTATTATGCCTATATATATATATATATGCATATTTTTATACAAAATTTTAAAAAATTTATGGTAAATGTTAATAGTTTGTACGTTTAATATAGTTCTTTACCTTTACATTCTAGTTTAATTGGTAATTTTCTTTTGTTTAGCATAAAAATCCATTTTGTATTAAAAATAATATATTTTTAATTGAGTCCTTAAATTATCCATCACTATTTGATTCAATTATCATCAATATATCTTGGTACATAATAACTTTCTCAAAAGGCAATTGATTTGATAGTGTTACATTAAAAATGTGGTCGCCGGAATATGTGTTTTAGTAGTGTATGTCTTACATTTAAGAAAAAACCGAAAAACCGACATGAACTGAATCGAGAAAAACCGAGTTAATTGGTATAGTTTGGTTCTAATATTTGAAAAACCGACTTACTTGGTTTGGTTTCTTTTTAGGGAAAAACCGATCCAAACCGAACCATGAACACCCCTAATCCTGGGTATGGAGTCGCCTTTGCTGGGAGCGCTTTACCCCCCAATGTGGGACTTCCCAGCGCGAATCCGGATTAGTCGGACCCCAATGTGAGTACCAGATACCGAGTGAGAAATTAAAAAAAAAAAAAGAAAGTTCTAATAAATAAAATATTAGGAAATAATAATATTTTCTCCTAAAGCACATCAAAAGCTCACTCCTTTCCATAAACTGATAAGATATCATTGTTGTAGACCTAATAAAGAATAATTTTTCCAAAGACAGTGGCTGCATAACCTGGAATACCATGTACACCAAGTCTTTCTTGTCCCAAAATGATGATAATCAACACTAAAACAAATATAAGACATTACATTAAAAATTACTACTCCGCTGCTTCATCACCTCATGAAAGGAGAATTCTGCTAAAGCGTCTCTTTTAACTTAAACGCTAAATAAATTGCAACCCTTTAAATTCTACATAGCATTTCAAGAGATATCACAATAAGTGTTGGAAGATGAAAGGAAATAAGACATATGAGCACAGCTTTGGACTTCCAGGAAGGATTAGATAAAAAGTACAAGTAATTATAGTTTTAGGGCTTAATTAATCGACTCTTGTGGTCCCAAATAGTCATGATTAAGACTTAACACCATAAAAACAATAAGGAGAAGCCTAAGTGTCCTATCGTATCATTCATTTACCATTTAACTAATTTATCGTATTTACAAATTTATTTATTTTTATTACAATGCATATTTACCTCTTTCTACACCAATTTTTTTAGAATAGAGTTTGATTGAAAGGGTAAAAATGTCGCTCAATTTGTGATGAGTAAATTTGTAAATTAACTTCAACTTAAAATATTCCTACTTTTGTGATGATATATATATATATATATATATATATATATATATATATATATATATGTTAATTTTTTAAAAGGGCATTAAATACAAAATATCATTTAATGGGAGGTAATTTTAATTTTAGATAGAGGATAATTTGGTCATTCAATTTTTGAAGGTTATCATGGTAAATTAACTTTATCTAAAAGCCTCCATGTATAGCCTGTTTGGCCAAGCTGCAAAAATCAGCTTATTTTGAGAAGTGTTTTTTTTCAAAACTGCTTTTCTCAAAAGTACTTTTGGTGAGAAGCAGTTTGTGTTTGGCTAATTAGTTTGAAAAGCACTTCTGAGCACTAATTAGTGTTTGGCCAAGCTTTAAAAAACTGTTTCTAAGTATATTTTTTCTCAAAAGTACTTCTAACTATCCACATGTTTCTTTCTATATTGTAATCGAAAGACTTCAGAATCATAGTAATATTTTTGAATACATATGTACTCAGCACGATGATCGGCATCGATTTTTAAAAACGCATAAAATGCCAACTTCGTTTCATCATTTTGCTTCATAAAATACTACAATAATACATACCTTTTGAAAATCACAAAAAGTATCCAGATGCATGAGACAACTCAAATGACCAATTTGAAGGAACCATTCTACTGATAACTAACTACTCCAAAGTCCAATGTCTTTTGATTAATAGAACAGTGTTATATACTTGTCATAAGAAAATTCAATTAATGATGGCGTGAGCACTTAAAATTTAATCGGGTTTAGTAGGTCCAATTGCATCGATAGATGTCACTACTCACGACACAAAATTCAACTATTTGTGATGGCAGCTAACTCAACACGCTAGGTAAACTCAATAATAAACACAATTTTAATAAAATAAAACCGATCAAGAAATGATATAATTGAATTCCAAATAATATCCCAAGTACTAGTAGTACAAGTCATGAGCTACTAAGATCATAGTTTTGCAAAAACTGATATGAAATACATATAACTTCTGTTTGAAATGTATATAAACAGAATTTACTCTAAAACTACCTAGGGAAAAGTTGTAACCAAATCCAGAAGGAAAATATTTCTTCAGCGTCAGCTCCCGTCATCTACCGCTTCTCAGCTCCAAGATCTGCAACAAGGTGTAGAAGTGTAGTATGAGTGCAATTGAAATGCGGAAAGATAGCCCCAAACATCGGGTGTCACCAAGTCATGAGAATCCAACCGGTCTAAAGAAAACCGTGTCTACAAGAGTATATGTCTAAATGTCAATACAGTAAAGAAAGATAGCAAAGAAAGAGATCAAGGACTACGAAGGCCGACAGCTACCTCATAAATCTAGTACTCGACCACGCACGAGCTCAACGTCCACCATGTTCAAAAACACCCGGATCTGCACACGAGGTGCATGGAGTAACGTGAGTACATCCAACTCAGTAAGTAACATAAACAAATAAGGAACTGAGAAGCAGTGACGAACTATACAAGTATAGTTCATTTAAGTAATTTGAGCAAAGAATACACATGCTTTCAAATTCGGCAATTTAAGTCAATCAGTTTTATATAGTTTCAAGTTCAAGTAAACCAGATATAAAGTCTTCTAGAAATTTTATAACGATAACAAATATCAACTAAGTGCAACAACAAATAAAAGCAAGTACAACCTCTCAGGGCAACAATCACTCAACTCATCTCAACAGCTCAATCACTCGGCTCTCAGACCTTAGTACTCACACTCAATAGGTACCTGCTTTCACTGGGGGTGTGTGCAGACCCTGGATTGGCTCCTACAACCCAAGAGATATAATCTGTACGGACAACTCACGTGCTGCACGGACAACTCATATGATATAATATCATATCAAGATCCACACGGACAACTCACGTGCTACAGTATAAGTATCTTGATCCGCACGGACAATTCATGTGCTATGGTATCAATATCTCACAATTAGGCCCTCGACCTCACTAAGTCATCAACCTCCCCAGTTCTCTCGGGCTCTCAAAAATCATAAATCATCACAAACAGAAATAATAACATTTATCAACAAGGAATAAGAAGAGATGGAGGTCTGGTACGCAAGTAAAATCATGATCGGATACAAGACAACAAATATCAGCTAATTCAACAAGTATACAACCTCAGCGAGTCCCAACAATGATATAATATGGCCTAAGCATGATTTCTAACATAAATTTCAGTCAAATATCCATAAAATAGAGGGAACATGTAGTTAACAGTAAGCTATTCAACATTACAGTCTCGCGGGATGGACCAAGTCACAATTCCTTCAGTGCACGCCCACACACCCATCATCTAGCATGTGCATCACCTCTAAAATAATCACACAACATAAAATCCAGAGTTTCATACTCTCAGGACCAGATTTATAACTATTACTTACCTCAATCCGAGCAAAACTCTACTCCAAAATTCCCCTGCCTCGCAAGTCGGCCTCTGAATGTCCCAAATCTAGCCACATGCAGTACAATACAATTAATATAGGCTAAATGAATCAAATCCACAAGAAAACTACTAATTAGACCCAAAAATCCGAATTTGGCTTTACCCACCCCTGGCACACGTCTCGAAACCCGACAAAAGTCACAAAACCCCTGTTAACTTACGAGTCTAGCCTTACTAAATTTATCAAAATCCGACACCACTTGGTCATCCAAATACCAAAAATTCACTCTCCAATTCTCAAGCCCTAAACTCCCAAATTTCACTTCAAAATTTCACAAATTAGTGCAAAATCAGTGGGGAAACACCATTATCGAAGATAAATAGACACAAGGAGCTTACCTCAATAATCAATTCAAAATCCTCCTCATAATCCCCCAAAATCCGAGTTCCAAAATGTGAAAAATCTCGAAGTCCCATATTTATATGTTTTTTCCAAGCCTTTCACACCTGCGGATAATACTCCGCTCTTGCGATCCCGCATCTGCAGCAAAAAACTGCTTCTACTGAAGTCACTTGAACCCCCAGAGCTCGTACTTGTGCTCCAAGTTCCGTAACTGCAAACGCGCAACTGCGATCCTGGCCTCGCTTCTGCGGAATCACTCCCTCCTAGCTGCCTCCGCACCTGCGACCTTGCTCTCCGCTTCTGCGAGCTCGCACCTGTGGTGCCCACTCCACAGGTGCGATTACACCAGCAGCAGCAAAACTTCAACTACTCTTCCAATTCAAATCAAGTCCGTTAACCACCCGAAATAAGCCTGAGGTCCTCGGTACCTCAATCAAATATACCAACAAGTCTTATAACCAGATACAGACTTAGTCGAATCCTCAAATCACCTCAAACAACATCAAAACACAAAGTACACTCGGATTTAAGCCTAATGAACTTTGAAATTATTAATTTCTACAAACGATATCAAAACCTGTCAAATCACGTACAATTAACCTCAAATTTTGCACCCAAGTCATAAATGGTACCATAAAACTACTCCAACTTCCGGAAATCTAATCTGACCCCGATATAAAAAATTCCACTCTCGATCAAACTTTCCAAAATTCCAACTTTTGGCAATTCAAGCAAATTCTACTATGGGCCTCCAAATCACAATCTATACGCGCTCCTAAGTCTAAAATCACCTATCGGAGCTAACGGAACCATCAGAATTCGAATCTGTAGTATTTTACACATAAGTCAACATCCGGTCAACTTTTCCAACTTTAGCTTTTAAATAAGAGACTAAGTATCTCAATTCATTCTAAAATCACTCCGAACTTGAACCAACTACCTCGATAAGTCATAATACAGCAATAGAACACAAAAGAAGCAGAAAATAGGGTAACAGGACTACAACTCTCGAAATAACCGGCTAGGTCGTTACATACAGATTCTATTAAATAAACGTTCGTCATCGAACAGGTCTAAAAACATACCTGAAGCCTCAAATAAGTGTGGATATCTACTCCGCATCTCCAGCTCAGTCTCCCAAACAGCCTCCTCCACGGGCTAACCTCTCCATTGCACTTTTACTGAAGCTATGTCTTTTGACCTCAACTTTCGAACCTGCCGCTCCAAAATAGCCACTGGCTCCACATCATAACTCAAATCACCATCTAATTGACCAGTGCTAAAGTCCAAAACATGAGATAAATCACCGTTATACTTCCGGAACATATAAACATAAAATATTGGATGCAGACTCGACAATATAGGTGTCAAGGCAAGCTTGTAAGCCACCCCCCAATCCTCTGAAATACTCAAAAGGCCCATTGCACCGAGGACTCAACTTGCTCTTCATGGGTGAAACCTTCAGCAGAACCTTCTCCCCATCCATGTAAACATATCACGGACCTTCCTGTTAGCATAACTCTTCTGTCTCGACTGCACCGTGTGAACCCGCTCCTGAATCAATTTTTTGTCCAAAGCATCCTGAACCAAGTCAGTGACCAGTAACCTAGCCTCGCCCAGTTCAAACCAACACACCAGAGATCTATACCGCCTCCCAAATAAAGTCTCATACGGAGTCATCTGAATACTCGACTGATAATTGTTGTTGTAAACAAACTCCACGAGCGGCAGAAACTGGTCCTATTAACCACCAAAATTAATGACACAAGCACGTAAAATGTCCTCCAATAGTTTAATAGTACGTTCGGACTGCCCGTCCGTCTAAGAGTGAAATGCCGTACTCAACTCACCCTGAGTGCCCGACTCTCACTGCACGGCTCTCTAAACTACGATGTAAACTACATGCCTCTATCTAAAATGATGGAAACTGGCACACAGTGCAGGCGAACACTCTCTCTAATGTAAATCTCAACCAACTGATTTGAAGATTAGGTAGTACTTACAGGAATGAAGTGCGCGGACTTGGTCAGTCGATCCAAAATCACCCAAATAGCATCGAACTTCCTCAAAGTCTGTGGGATCAAACTACAAAGTCCATGGTGATCCGCTCCCACTTCCAGCCTAGAATCTCTATCTTCTGAAGAAATTCACCCGGTCTCTAATGCTCATATTTTACATGCTGACAGTTGAGACAACCAGCTACAAACCCAACAATATCCTTCTTCATTCTCCTCCACCAATAGTGATGTCTCAAATCCTAGTACATCTTCGCGGCACACGTAGGAATGGAATACCGCGAGCTGTGGGCCTCCTCAAGAATCAACTCCCGTAGCCTACCTATATTGGGCACACGTATCCGGCCATGCATCCTCAACACCCCATCCTCACCAATATTCATATCTCTGGCATCACCGTGCTAAACTTTGTCCTCGAGGACAAGCAAATGAGAATGATCGTACTAGTGCTCTCTGATGCGATCAAATAAAGAAGATCGAGAAACCACACAAGATAGAACCTGACTGGGCTTCGAAATATCCAATCTCACGAACTGTTTGGTCAAATCCTGAACATCAACTACAAGAGGTTTTTCCCTAACAGGAATGAATACAATACTGCCCATACTCACTGCCTTCCTACTCAAGGTGTCAGCCACATATTGTTCTTTCCCGGGTGATACAGAATAATAATATCATTGTCCTTTAGTAGATCAAACCATCTCCTACCTCAAATTGAGATCCTTCTATTTTAATAAGTGCTGGAAGCTACAATGATCAATAAATACCTCACAAGACATACCATAGAGATAGTGCCTCCAAATTTTCAACGCATAAATAATGGAAGTCAACTCCAGATCATGAACGAGGTAGTTCTTCTCATGGGTGTTCAATTGGCGCGAAGCATAAGCAATCACTCTACCCCCTACATCAACACACACCCAATACTGATCTAGAAGCATCACAATATACTATTTAAGAACCAGAAGCTGATGGTAGAATAAGAACTGGAGTTGTGGTCAAGGCAGACTTGAGCTTCTGAAAGCTCGCCTCACACTCATCCGACCACCTAAAAGGAGCACCCTTTTGGGTCAATTTGTTCAAGGGTGACACAATAGACGAGAAACCCTGCACGAACCAACGGTAATAACAAGCCAAACCAAGAAAGCTCCAAATCTCTGTAGCTGAGAACGATCCGGGCCAATATTAAATCGCATCTATCTTTTTCGGATCTACCCAAATATCCTCACTGGACACTACGTCCCCCAAGAATGCCACTGAAATGAGCCAAAACTCATACTTGGAGAACTTGGCATGAATTTTCTCCTCCCTCAGCCACTGCAACACAATACACAAAATACTGAGCATGTTCTTCCTGGCTACGAGAGTACACCAGGATATCATTAATGAATAAAATAACAAACGAGTCGAGATAAGGCTAAAACACACTTTTCATCAAATACATGAACGCTGCTGGGGCATTAGTTAGTCCAAAAGACATCACAAGGAACTTATAATGACCATATAGGGTCCTAAAAGCTTTCTTAATAATGTCCGATTCCCGAATCTTCAACTGGTGATAACCTGACCTCAAATCAATCTTGGAGAATAGCCTCACTCCCTAAAACTGGTCAAATAGATCATCAATACGCAACAAAGGATACTTGGTTTTGTTTGTGACTTTGTTCAACTGCCTGTAATCAATGGACATTCTCATAGTGTAATCCTTCTTCTTCACAAATAGAACTAGTGCACCCCAAAGTGACATACTAGGTCTAATAAACCCCTTCTCAAGGAGTTCCTGAAGTTGTTCTTTCAAATCCTTCAACTCAACCGGTGCCATATGGTATGGAGGATTAGAAATGGGTTGAGTGCTTGGAACAACTCAATACCAAAGTCAATATCTCTATCGGGCAGCATGCAGATAAGTTTGCAGGAAACACATCTGGAAAATCTCGCACCACTGGAACATAATCAATAGTAGGGGTCTCAGCACTAACATCCTCACAAAGGCTGATAAACAACCTTTCCCAACCATTCGCTGGGCCTTCAAGTATGAAATTACTCTACTGGAAACATAGTCTAAGAAACCTCGCTACTCAATCCATGGCAACCCCGGCATCGCCACTGTCACGGTCTTAGAGTGACAATCCAAAATAGCATGACATTAGAATATCAGTCTATACCCAATATCACATCAAAATTAACCATACTGAGCAATAATAGATCAACTCTAGTCTCCAATCCGCCAACAGTCACCACACACGATCGATATACACGGTCTACAATAATAGTATCTCCCACGAGTATGGATAGATGAACAGATGAAATGAGAGACTCACATGGCATATCCAAAGAATGAGCAAAATACGACAAAACATATGAATAAGTGGAACTAGGATCAAATAATACAGAGGCATCCCTGTGGTAAACTAAGGCAATACATGTGATCACTGCATCTAAAGCAATGTCATCTGGTCTACCAAGAAGAGCATAGGATCGAGCCTAATCACCATTTAATTGGCCTCCCCCTCTAAGGCGGCCTCTAGCTGACTGGGCCTTGCCCCGAGCTGGCTGTGCGGGTGGTGTATCTGTTGGTGCTGCTGCCGTCGGCCGAGAACTCTACTGTGGAGTCTCGCTCAACAACTTTGGGCAATATCTCTTGATATGACTGAGATCCCCGCACTCAAAACAACCCCTCTTCTGACAGAACTGCTACTTCTGATACCTCGTGGAACCACCCATAGAAACCTGAGCAGATGAGGCATGTTGAGAACTCTGCGATGGTAGTGCACTCAATGAAGACTTGCCTGAGTGAGCAATGTAAGAATCGTGGCTGACTGGTGCACCACGATGAGCTGGTCGAGTCGTTTGAGCATGCCTATAAGGATGACCCTTGTCGTGGTGGAACTGACCACCAAAAGGAACACCACCAAAACTACCTAATCCACGAGGCTTTTTGGCCTCCCTCTCAATACACTTCTGGAGACGGACAGACTCTATCCCCTAAGAAATGTCAACAACCTCCTCAAGAGTAGCACCATACACTCTCTCTCTAGTCATAAGCACCCGCAACTGAAATGTGAGGCCATCCACAAACCTCTTGATCCTCTTCCTATCTGTGGAAAGTAGTCAAACCGCATGACGGGACAACTCAAAAAACCTCATCTCGTACTGCATCATAGTCATATCATCCTGACGCAACTAGTAAAATTAAATGTGTTTCCCCTCTCTGTGAGACTGCGACACATACTTCTCCAAGAAGAGAACGGAGAATTCCTGGCACATAAGTGGCGCTATGCCAACCGGCCTACGCCTCTCATAGGCCTCCTACCAAGTGAAGACAGCTCCAGTGAACTGAAAAGTAATGAATAAGACCCCAGCGGTCTCCAGAATACCTGTTGTATGGAGGATTCCCTGATATCTGTCCAAGAAATCCTAGGTATCCTCTCCCTCTACACCATTGAAAAACGAAGGTTGGAGCCTCCCAAACCTCTATCAATCTAACATTTCTCATCATCAGGCATGACAAGAACCATATAGTCGTGAGCAGCTGCAACTGGCTATACTGGTGGTACCCCCGATGTCTAGAGTCTCTGCGATCAGGTGTGCAGGCGGCAGTAGTCTGAGCACCTCCCCAAGCCTGAGAATTGGTTGCTACAGCTGGAATACAAACCACTGAACAAGACTGGTGCACACAGTCAAAATGTGAGCTAAGGCTCCTGAAGGCCTGGAATAACAATAGGCACAATTGGTTCCTGAGCTAGTCCGGCCGGCGTATCCACAGTTGGGACCTGATCCTGAACTAAGGCAACTGGTGGATCTGTAGGTGCTGCCCTAACTATTGTGCGAGTTGTATTTATGCCCCTACCGCGACTTCTACCGTAACCTTGGCCTCTCGCTGTACCGACTAGTGGTGCTCGTGGTTGTTCGTCCTTCCCAGTAGCATGTGTCCTCACTATTTGTAAGAGAATAGAATAAAAGAGGTTTAGTTACCAGAATCAACAGATTCGCACGATAAGAATTCAAGAATGTGAAGTTTCCTAAGGGTTCTGCAGCCTATCGAAGATAAGTACAAACGTTTCCGTACCGATCCGCAAGACTCTACTAAACCTGCTCATGACTCATGATACCTATGTAACCTAGGCTCTAATACCAACTTGTCATGACCCAAAACTCTAACCCATCGTGATGGCGCCTATCGATGGTACTAGGCAAGATAATTTTCAAATTACTTCGATATTTCATAAAAGATAGACCAAAAACTATTTCATAACAGAGTTTTCATTGTAACAAGAGTTAAACTCAAAATACAATGCGCAAAGATAGCCCCAAATATCGGTTGTTACCAAGTCATAAGCATCTAGACAACTAGTCTAAGAAAAAAATATCTACAAGAGTCTATGTCTAAATCTCAATACAGGAAAGAAAGATAGCAAAGAAGGAGATTAAGGACTGCGAACGACGACAGCTGCCTCGTAAATCTCTGGTACTTGACCACACACCAACTCAATGTCCACCATGTACAGAAACACCTGGATTTGCACATGAGGTACATGGATTAACATGAGTACATCCAACTCAGTAAGTAACAGAAAAAAATAAGGAATTGAGAAGCAGTGAGGAGCTATACAAATATAGTTCATTTTAGTAATTTCAGTAAAGAATACACATGCTTTCAAATCCGGCAGTTTAAGTCAAATCAATTTTATACAGTGTCAACTTCAAGTAAATTGGATATAAAATCTTCCAAAAATTTTACAACAATGATAGATATAAACTAAGTGCAACAACAAATAAAAGCAAGTACAATCTCAGGACAACAGTCACTCAACTCATCTCAACAGCTCAATCACCCGGCTTTAGCCCTCAATACTCACATTGAATATGTACCTGCACTCACTAGGGGTGTGCAGAATCCGGAAGGGCATTAAATACAAAATTTTAACTTCAACTTAAAATGTTCCTACTTTAAGTATGATGATGATGATGATGATAATATATATATATATATATATATATTATATGTTGTTAATTTTTTAAAAGGGCATTAAATACAAAATACATTTAATGGGAGGTAATTTTAATTTTAGATAGAGGATAATTTGGTCATTCAATTTTTGAAGGTTATCATGGTAAATTAACTTTTATCTAAAAGCCTCCTTGCCTATAATATAGCATGATATGATATAGCATAGTATGAATATAGATTTATAGCCCGTTTGGCCAAACTGCAAAAATCAGCTTATTTTGAGAAGTATTTTTTTTTCAAAAGTACTATTCTCAAAAGTACTTTTGGTGATAAGCAACTTCTGTTTGGCTAATTAGTTTGAAAAGCACTTCTGAGCACTAATTAGTATTTGGCCAAGCTTTAAAAAACTGCTTTTGAGTATATTTTTTTCTCAAAAGTGATTCTCAAAAAAGTTCTTTTAGAGAGAAGCTACTTTTTTTGGCTTCTCCAAAACTGCTTCTAGTTCTCCTTAAAAGCACTTTTTTTTCCTTTGAGAAGTTTGGCCAATGTGACGACCCAAAGGGTCATCACCTATTTTCTCATTAACTCCGTGCTTCCGAGGCCTTGAAAACCTCATTTTTAACTGCCTCGATTTGCATGCACAGTCCGAACGCGTAGCCGAAAAACTTTTATGTGGAAATATGTGAATTTTGTGAAAAAATTGAAGAATTTTGATATTAGTATGATTTAAAGTTAACTTTGGTCAATATTTTGGGTAAACGGACCCGGATATGAGATTGGACGGTCCCAGAAGGTCCGTTGAAAAATATGGGACTCGAGCATGTGTCCGGAGTCGAATTCCAAGGTCTAGAGCCCAAGGAAAGAATTTTTTTGTGAAATTATTTTTCTGAATTTATTAAGGAAAATGGAAATAAAAATTGATTAAAAGACTATGGTATCGGGCTCGTATTTTGGTTCCAACGCCCGGTACAAGTCTTAAATATGTGTTAAGCGCTTTCTGTAAAGTTTGGTCGAGATCGGACGTCATTTGACGTGTTTCGGACCTAAATATCTAAAGTTGGAAGTTTATGAAGTTTGAAATGAAAAAGATAATTTTGGGGCTCGATTCAATGATTTTGATGTTATTTTGGCGATTTGATCGCATGACTAAGTTTGTAGGGTGCTATTGAGTTAGTATGTTGTTTGGTTAGGAGCCCCGAGGGCTCGAGAGTGTTTTCATAGGTGTTTCGGGGTGTTTGAACTTAAGAAAAGTTGCAGAAAAATCTGATATGTTGTTGCCCAGTTCCTTGTCTATGCGATCTCATAGCCTTCCCCCGCGATCGCATAGTGTAAAACTTCAAGAGTCCAATTTGTTCTATGCGAATGCATGGCACCTTCCGCGTTCAGCCAGTGTAGGTCTCAGTTGCCCGAAATTATCTCCATGCGATCGCATCTTCCCATTTGCGATCACAATAGTCAGCTTACTCCTTCTACGCGATCACACTGTGCCCCCTCGCGATCGCAGTGCCTACCAGACCTGAACCTATGCGATCGCAATATGTCTCCCACGATCGCATAGGGTAATTTTGCTCAGTTATTAAAATGCCCAAAAACAGAACCAGTGACGGGAAAAACATAACACTTCACGAACTCTTCCTTCTCCAAAGTCCTAGGGCAAATTTTAGAGCACTTCTTCATCAAAACTTCTTGGGTAAGCATTGTTTAACTTGTTTTCTTCAAAATTAATTACTGAAATCCTAACCCTAAATCATGAAATCAAAGTAGAAATTAGGGGTTTTGGGTAGAGTTAGGATTTTGAGAATTTTTGGTGATTCAACCTCAATTTGGGGTCGAATCTTAAAAGAAATTATATATTTGGACTCATGGGATTATGAGTGATTGGGTTTTGGTCCGAACATCGGGTTTTGACCATGTGGACTCGGGGGCATTTTTGGAATTTTTGGGAAAAACTTAGGAAAATAATTTTTATGCATTCAAATTGATTCATATAGTGTTTATTAAAATAATTGAGCAATTTGTGATTAGATTCGAGCGAATTAGAGGTGGAACCGCGAGGTAAAGCGATAATTAAGGATTAAGTAGATTTCAAGGCAATTGAGGTAAGTGTTTGGTTTAACCCTAGCTTGAGGGAATAAGAGTTGAGTCTTGTTGCTAATTGCTATGTGATCGAGTACGATGTATAGGCATGGTGACGAGTATCTATACATTGGTGTCTAGTATGACCGTGAGTCCTTATAATTTGATTATCAAGAATTGGTTGTGAATTTCACATGTATTGGAGGATTTCTATATGTTGTGAATAATATGTGAACGGTGATATGATCATTTGATTCATAGGAACATTGGCTCGAATTGTGATACGAATATTGAAAGTGTATGAAATAACTTGATTCTTTGGAGCGTTGGCTCAAATGGTAGAGTGGATTATAAGATTAAAAAGTTAAGAAAGAGAAAGCGTTGTTGATTATTCCCTTGCCGGTACGTTTGGTTGAACTTGTTGGTTTCCTTCCCTTGCCGGGATTTGTCAAATAAGTGCTTGCTTTCATGCCCCTTAATTGTGACTGTTGTTTGGGAAGTCAGACTATTAGATGATATGGAACGGGTTGCGCGCCGCAACACTAATAGATGAGGACCGGGTTGCGCGCCGCAACAATGATACCTGATAAATGGTATGGGTTGGGTTGCACGCCGCAACAGTGGTATTTGTGGGTCGGGTTGCATGCCGCAACAGTGGTATTTATGGGTCGGGTTGCATGCCGCAACAATGGTAATTATGGAGCGGGTTGCACGCCGCAACAGTTATTGATACCATGTGTTTGTATTGAGTATTGATTCCTTGTTCATTGTGAATCTAAACTGCTTTAATTTTGTTACTTTGGATTACTATTAATGTTGTATCTCTCCATAGCATGTTTCCCCTCCCATGTTGTTAATTGTCTTGTATTCGATTTTCCGCCGTATATTTATAACTGCACAGGTTTATGTGGTGTCCAGTCTAGCCTTGTCACTACTTCGCCGGGGTTAGGCTAGACACTTACCAGCACATGGGGTCGGTTGTGCTGATGCTACACTTCTATGCATTTTTGCACAGGTCCAGATTTTGAGTAGCAGCAGTAGCAGTAGTGTGGGAGCAGGCTTTCATTTTCACGATACCAAGGTAGCCTTACAGGCGTCCGCAGGCCCGACGTCTCTTCTTCATGCTCTCTTTTAGACTGTTTCCTCTTAGTTTCGAGACTGACAACTTATATGTTTCTTTCTGACCATTATATTTAGTATATTTTTAGTAGTTCGTGAGTACTGTGATACTAAATCTTGGGTAGGGGCTATTAATGACTGTTCCCCGTTTTGATTCGTATTTATAAATCAGACTTCCGCTATTGTTCTTATTAAATTTCATGTTCTATATTGATTCTATGGATTGTTAAAATATATGTTTAGTGATGGAAAGGTAATTGAGGAGGCTTACCTAGCTACCACGAGTAGGCTCCATCACGATCCCGATGGTGGGAAATTCGGGTCGTGACAAGTTGGTATCAGAGCACTAGATTACATAGGTCTCACAACTCACGGACAAACTTAGTAGAGTCTGAGGGGTCAGTACGGAGACGTCTGTACTCGCTCCCCAGGGGCTACTGAGTTAGGAAAAATCTTTCATTTGTTCTTTCTTGTCATGTGATTTGGTTTCCCAATGCTGATTGAATTTCTACTCTGTTCTTTTTTAGATGGCGAGAACACGTGCTTCCTCATCCATCGATCAGCAGTTTGAGCCCCAGGCAGCTCCCGCTAGGGGCAGAGGACGTGGCCATGCTAGGGTCCAAGGTAGGGGCAGAGCCTAGCCACCAGCAGCAACACCAGTGGCAGACCCTCAGGTTGGCCTTGACGAGGAGGTTCCGACCCCAGCCCAGACAGTTCCGGTAGGCCCAGCTCAGATCCCAGAGGGGTTTATTGCTATCCCAGTACTTCAAAACGCCTTGGTCCGGTTGGTTGGCCTCATGGAGAGTGTCACCCGAGCAGGATTGCTTCCTGTAGCACCAACCACTTCCCAGGCTGGAGGAGTGGCCCAGACTCCTGCTGCACGTACTCCGGAGTAGATAGCTCCTCAGACTCAGATTCTACCGGTTCAGACAACTGTGGCAGTTCAGCCGGGGGTAGTTGCATAGGCCAGTGATGGAGCGGCTATGTCCGCAGATGCCTTGTGGAGGCTGGACAGGTTTACAAGCTCTTTACTGCTACATTCAGCGGAGCTTCTTCTGAGCAACCCCGGGATTTCTTATATAGCTGCCACGAGGTTCTTCGGAACATGGGCATTGTGGAGTCCAATGGAGTTGATTTGCGGCTTTTCGTCTATCTGGATCCGCCAAGACTTGGTGGAGGGATTACTGCTTAGCCAAACCAGCAGGGTCGCCGCCTTTGACTTGGGATCAGTTTTCGGAGTTATTTCTAGAGAAGTTTCTTCCCGTTACTTAGAAGGATCCTTACCGGAGGCAGTTTGAGTGCCTCCAGTAGGGGTCTATGACGGTCACACAGTATGAGACCCGATTTATCGATCTAGCTCGCCATGCCCTGGTCATACTCCCTGCTGAGAGAGAGAGGGTGAGGATATTTATTGATGTTTTGATCCAGCCTATTCGTCTTCAGATGTCCAGAAAGGCGGGTAGTGACATTACTTTTCAGGAGGCGGCCAATATGGCCAGGAGGATCGAGATAGTTCTGCCACAGGGGGGTGGTCATAGGGCAGACAAGAGACCCCGTCACTCAGGTCGATTCGGTGGTGCCTCATCTGGAGGTAGGGATTTTTATGATAGGGGTCAGCCTTCCAGGCCCTTTCAGTCAGGCCTCCAGGCTTCGGAGGGTGTCCCAGGTGATCGTGGTTTTCGTGGGTAGTATTCCGATCAGCAGTAACTCAGTGCACCGCCAGCTCCCATCAGTGCACAGCCTCTTCAGTGCTTTTGTGGAGGTTATTCGGGTCGTCAGGACCAGTCTCAATATGCGGAGGGATGTTATGAGTGTGGTGAGTATGGTCACATCAGGAGAGCTTCCCCGAGACTGAGATGTACACGGTCGCAGCAGCAGGGTCCTCGCCCCATAATTCAGGCACCGGGTAACCCACAACCTGCGCAGCCAGCCAGGGGCAGGGGTGAGGTCGAGACTGCAGAGGTGGAGGCTGGACCGCCAGAGGTAGGGGTCAGTCGATAGCCTATCGTCCCAAAGACATGGTTCAGGGAGGTGGGGCTGAGCCCCGGTTTTACGCTTTGTTGGCCAGACCAGAGGCCGAGTCGTCAGATGCTATTATTACAGGTACTATTCCGGTTTGTGATAGAGACGCGTCAGTGCTATTTGACCTTGGGTCTACATATTCATATGTGTCATCCTATTTTGCACCCTACCTGGCTATGTCTAGTTATGCTTTGGACATTCATGTTTATGTATCCACATCGGTGGGTGACTCCATAATAGTCTATCGGGTGCATTGTTCTTGTGTGGTTGTGTTTGAGGGTCTTGAGACCCGTGTTGATTTATTGCTTTTAGACATGGTAGATTTCGACGTTATATTGGGGATGGATTGGTTTTCCCCGTATCATGCTATCTTAGACTGTCACGCCAAGACCGTGACCTTGGACTTGCTAGATTGGCCCCGACTAGAGTGGAGAGGGACCCTAGGTGATGCCACCCGTAGTATTATTTCATATGTTAAGGCTCGATGCATGGTCGAGAAGGGGTGTTTAGCTTATCTGGCGTATGTTCGCGACTCCAGTGCAGAGGTTCCTTCTTTTGACTCTGTTCCTATCGTTCGAGAGTTCCCCATGGTTTTCCCTTCAGACCTGCCGGGTATGCCGTCCGACAGGGATATTAATTTCTGTATTGATCTGGCTCCGGGCACGCAGCCCATTTCCATTCCGCCGTATCGCATGGACCCGCCAGAGTTGAAGGAGTTAAATGACCAGTTGCAGGATTTACTAGAGAATGGTTTTATCGGGCCTAGTATTTCTCCTTGGGGTGCGCCAGTGTTATTTGTGAAGAAGAAGGATGGTTCGATGCGGATGTGTATTGATTGCCAGCAATTGAACAAAGTGATGATAAAGAACAAGTATCCACTACCGAGGATTGATGATTTGTTTGACCAACTTCAGGGAGAAAAGGTGTTTTCAAAGATAGACTTGAGGTCTGGCTACCATCAGCTGAAGATTAGGGCGTCTGATGTCCCTAAGATAGCATTTCGCACTCGGTATGGGCACTATGAGTTTTTAGTCATGTCATTTGGGTTGACCAATTCCCCAGCAGCATTTATGGAGTTGATGAACCGAGTGTTTAGGCCATATCTAGACCTATTCATGATAGTCTTTATTGATGATATTCTGGTGTACTCCCGCAGCCAGGAAAAGCATGAGCAGCACCTCAGAGTGGTTCTTCAGACTCTGAAGGATAGTCAGTTATATGCTAAGTTTTTGAAGTGCGAGTTTTGGTTGAGTTCAGTTGCATTTCTAGGTCATATTGTATCAGCAGAAGGTATTCAGGTGGACCCGAAGAAGATTGAGGCAGTCAAGAATTGGCCTCGACCAGCTTCAGTGACTGAGATTTGGAGTTTCTTGGGGTTGGCAGGTTATTATCGTCGGTTCGTAGAGGGATTTTCTTCTATTGCCGCCCCGATGACCAGAATGACCCAGAAGGGTGTCCATTTTAGATGGTCAGATGAGTGTGAGGCGAGCTTTCAGAACCTCAAGACAGCTCTGACTACGGCACCGGTATTGGTTTTGCCCACGGGTTTAGGGCCTTACACAGTCTATTGTGATATATCCTGTATTGTGCTTGGAGCAGTATTGATGCAGGACGACAAAGTCATTGCCTATGCTTCGAGACAGTTGCAGGTCCACGAAAAGAATTATTTGGTTCATAATCTAGAATTGGCAGCTGTCGTTCATGCTTTGAAGATTCTGAGGCATGTTCTATATGGCGTGACATGTGAGGTGTACACGGATCACAAGAGCCTTCAGTACCTGTTCAAGCAGAAGGAGTTGAATGTGAGGTAGCGAAGGTGGTTAGAGTTATTGAAAGATTATGACGTTACTATCTTATACCACCCGGATAAGGCCAATGTGGTGGCCGATGCATTGAGTAGGAAGTCCGCCAGAATGGGTAGTCTTGCTTATATTCCGGCCAGCCAGAGACCGCTTGCTTTAGTTGTTCAGGCTTTGGCCAATCGATTGGTGAGATAAGATATTTCTGAGCCGAGCAGAGTGTTAGCTTGCACGGTCGCCCGTTCTTCTCTATTGGAGCGTATCCGTGATCGACAGTTTGATGATCCCCATTTGTGTGTCCTGAGAGACACGGTGCAGCGTGGGGGTGCCACAAAGGTAACTTTAGATGATGATGGTGTTTTGAGATTGCAGGGGCGAGTTTGTGTGCCCAATGTTGATGGGATTCGAGAGTTGATCTTAGCGGAGGCCCGTAGTTCTCGGTATTTTATTCACCCAGGCACCGCGAAGATGTATCAGGACTTGCGGCAGCATTATTGGTGGCGTAGGATGAAGAAGGATATTTTTGCTTATGTGGCTCGGTATCTGAACTGTCAGCAGGTCAATATGAGCATCAGAGGCCCGGTGGGTTGTTTCAGAGGATTGAGCTCCCCGAGTGGAAGTGGGAGAGGATTACCATGGATTTCGTTACTGGACTTCCGTTGACTCGGAAGAAGTTTGATGCTATTTGGGTCATTATTGATAGACTGACTAAGTCGGTACATTTCATTCCGGTGGCAGTCTCCTATTCATCCGAGAGGTTAGCTGAGATTTATATCCGAGGGATTGTCCGCCTTTATGGTATGCCGGTATCCATCATTTTGGACCGGGGTACGCAGTTTACCTCGCGCTTCTGGAGAGCTGTTCAGCAAGAGTTAGGCACCCAGGTTCAGTTGAGCACAGCATTCCATCCTCAGACGGACGGTCAGTCCGAGCGGACTATATAGATTTTGGAGGATATTCTCCGAGACTGTGTCATTGATTTTGGAGGCTCGTGGGACCAGTTTTTGCCTTTAGCAGAGTTCGCCTACAACAACAGCTACCAGTCCAGCATTCAGATGGCTCCATATGAGGCGTTGTATGGTAGGCGATGTCGGTCTCCAGTCGGATGGTTTGAGCGGGGAGAGGCTCGGTTATTGGGTACAGACTTAGTTCAGGAGGCCTTAGATAAGGTCAAGATCATTCAGGAGAGGCTTCTTTCAGCTCAGTCTAGGCAAAATAGTTATGCAGACCGTAAGGTCCGAGATGTAGCTTTCATGGTTGGTGAGCGGGTATTGCTTCGGGTGTCGCCTATGAAGGGCGTGATGAGGTTTGGAAAGAAGGGCAAGCTTAGCCCTAGGTACATTGGTCCATTTGAGATTCTTGATCGAGTAGGAGAGGTGGCTTATAGACTTTTATTGCCACCTAGCTTATCAGCCGTGCATCCAGTTTTTCATGTGTCTATGCTTCGGAGGTATCACGGCGATTCTACCCATGTGTTAGACTTCAGTACTGTCCAGTTGGACAAGGATTTGTCTTATGAGGAGGAGCCGGTAGCTATTCTAGACCGGCAGGTTCGTCAGTTGAGATCTAGGAGTTTTCCCTCTGTTCGTGTTCAGTGGAGAGGTCAACCCCCTGAGGCCCCGACCGGGGAGTCCGAGTCTAATATGCGGAGCCGTTAGCCACATCTGTTCCCCGACTCAGGTACTTCTTTCTTTTGTCCGTTCGAGGACGAACGATTGTTTTAGAGGTGGAGGATGTGATGACCCAAAGGGTCATCACCTATTTCCTCATCCACTTCGTGCTTCTGAGTTCTTGAAAACCTTATTTTTACATACCTCTATTTGTGTGCGCAGTCCGGGCACGTAGCCGAAAAACTTTTATGTGGAAATATGTGAATTTTGTAAAAAATTTGAAGAATTTTGATATTAATATGATTTAAAGTTGACTTTGGTCAACATTTTGGGTAATTGGACCCGGACTCGAGATTGGACGGTTCCGGAAGGTCCGTAGAAAATTATGGGACTCGGGCATGTGCCCGAAGTCGAATTCCGAGGTCTAGAGCCCAAGGAAAGAATTTTTCTGTGAATTATTTTTCTAAAATTATTAAGGAAAATGGAAATGAAAATTAATTAAAAGACTATGGTATCAGGCTTGTATTTTGGTTCCGACGCCCGGTACAAGTCTTAAATATGTGTTAAGTGCATTCTGTAAAGTTTGGTCGAAATCGGACGTCATTTGACGTGTTTCGGACCTAAATATCTAAAGTTGGAAATTTCTAAAGTTTGAAATGAAAATAATGATTTTGGGGCTCGATTCAATGATTTTGATGTTATTTTGGCGATTTGATTACATGACTGAGTTCGTAGGGTGCTATTTAGTTAGTGCGTGTGTTTAGTTAGGAGCCCCGAGGGCTCGAGAGTGTTTTCATAGGTGTTTCGGGGTGTTTGAACTTAAGAAAAGTTGCAGAAAAATCTGATCTGTTGTTGCCCAGTTCCTTGTCTATGCGATCGCATAGCCTTCCCCCGTGATCGCATAGTGTAAAACTTCAAGAGTCCAATTTGTTCTATGCGAACGCATGGCACCTTCCGCGTTCTCACAGTGTAGGTCTCAGATGCCCGAAATTATCTCTCTGCGATCGCATCTTCCCATTCGCGATCGCAATAGTCAGCCTGCCCCTTCTACGCGATCGCACTGTGCCCCCTCGCGATCGCAGTGCCTACCAGACCTGATCCTATGCGATCGCAATCCGTCTCCCACGATCGCATAGGGTAATTTTTCCCAGTTATTAAAATGCCCAAAAACAGAACCAGTGACGGGAAAAACATAACACTTCACCAACTCTTCCTTCTCCAAAGTCCTAGGGCGAATTTTAGAGCACTTCTTCATCAAAACTTCTTGGGTAAGCATTGTTTAACTTGTTTTCTTCAATTTTCATCATTAATTACTGAAATTCTAACCCCAAATCATGAAATCAAAGTAGAAATTAGGGGTTTTGGGTAGAGTTAGGGTTTTGAGAATTTTGGGTGATTCAACCTCAATTTGGGATCGAATCTTAAAATAAATTATATATTTGGACTCGTGGGGTTATGGGTGATTGAGTTTTGGTCCGAACCTCGGGTTTTGACCATGTGGTCCCGGGGGCATTTTTGGAATTTTTGGAAAAACTTGGGAAAATCATTTTTATGCATTCAAATTGATTCATATAGTGTTTATTAAAGTAATTGAGCAATTTGCGATTAGATTCGAGCGAATTGGAGGTGGAACCGCGAGGTAAAGCGATAATTGAAGATTAAGTGGATTTCAAGGCAATTGAGGTAAGTATTTGGTTTAACCCTAGTTTGAGAGAATAGGAGTTGAGTCTTGTTACTAATTGCTATGTGATCGAGTACGATGTATAGGCATGGTGACGAGTATCTATACATTGGTGTCTAGCATGACCGTGAGTCCTTATAATGTGATTATCAAGAATTGGTTGTGAATTTCACATGTATTGGAGGATTTCTATATATTGTGAATAACATGTGAACGGTGATATGATCATTTGATCCCTAGGAGCATTGGCTCGAATTGTGGTACGAATATTGAAAGTGTATGAAATAACTTGATTCTTTGGAGCGTTGGCTCAAATGGTAGATTGGATTATAAGATAAGAAATTTAAGAGCGTTGTTGATTATTCCCTTGCCGGTACGTTTGGTTGAACTTGTTGGTTTCCTTCCCTTGTCGGGATTTGTCAAATAATTGCTTGCTTTCATGCCCCTTAATTGTGACTGTCGTTTGGGAAGTCAGACTGTTAAATGATATGGAGCGGGTTGCGCGCCGCAACAATAATATATGAGGATCGGGTTGCGCGCCGCAACAATGATACCTGATAAATGGTATGGGTCGGGTGTTGCGCGCCACAACAATGATACCTGATAAATGGTATGGGTCGGGTTGCACGCCGCAACAGTGGTATTTATGGGTCGGGTTGCACGCCGCAACAGTGGTATTTGTGGATCGGGTTGCACGCCGCAACAATGGTAATTATGGAGCGGGTTGCACGGCGCAACAGTTATTGATACGATGTGTTTGTATTGAGTATTGATTCCTTGTTTATTGTGAATCTAAGCTGCTTTAATTTTGTTACTTGGGATTACTGTTAATGTTGTATCTCCCCGTAGCATGTTTCCCCTCCCATGTTGTTAATTTCCTTGTATTTAATTTTTCACTGTATATTTATAACTGTACAGGTTTATTTGGTGTCCAGTCTAGCCTTGTCACTACTTCACCGGGGTTAGGCTAGACACTTACCAGCACATTGGGTCGGTTGTGCTGATGCTACACTTCTGTGCATTTTTGCACAGGTCCAGATTTTGAGGAGCAGCAGTAGCAGTAGTGCGGGAGCGGGCTTTCATTTTTACGAGACCGAGGTAGCTTTGCAGGCGTCTGCAGGCCCGGCGTCTCTTCTTTATGTTCTCACTTTTAGACTGTTGCCTCATTGTTTTCGATACCGATAACTTATATGTTTCTTTCACACCATTGTATTTAGTATATTCTTAGTAGTTCGTGAGTACTGTAACACCAAATCTTGGGTAGAGGCTATTAATGACTGTTCCGCGTTTTGATTCATATTTATAAATCAGACTTCCGCTATTGTTCTTATTAAATTTCATGTTCTATATTGATGCTATGAACTGTTAAAATAACTGTTTAGTGATGGAAAGGTAATTGAGTAGGCTTGCCTAGCTACCACGAGTAGGCGCCATCACGATCCCGATGGTGAGAAATCCGGGTCGTGACAGCCAAACACCTCAATTTTTGGCCAAAAGTGCTTTTGACAAAAAGAAAGTACTTTTGGCCAAAAATAAGCTTGGCCAAACAGGCTATTAGATAGATAGCTAAGAGCCCGTTTGGCTTAGCTGATAAGCATTAGGTGCTGAAAAGCACTTTTAAGTATTGAAATTGATTTAAAAAATAAGCAGTTACGTATTTGGATAAAAGTGTTGAAATTAATAATAAGCAGCAGAAGAACTGGGTATACGAAGAGTTTGTTTTAAAAAGAAGTATTTTAGGGATGGAATAGTAAATATTTTGGTCAAACCTAAAGTGCTTATGAGCTGAAATTTGATAAGTTGGGGGAGACCAACTTATGGCTTTTGACTTATTTTTGGCTTATAAGCACTTAACTTATAAGCACTTTTAATTTTATCAAACGCGTAGATAACCCAAAAAGTGCTTATAAACCAGTTTGACCAGCTTATAAACTTAGTCAAACACCCTCTAAATCTCCCAAAAAAGTTGACTTTAGGTTGAGTAATTATATTATATTCTTACCAACATATTCGTATAGACTAGTACTAACTAGGTGCAGTTTAAAAAGCGATTATTTTTAGTGGTATCTAGTTTTATTTTTGATGTTCAAGAAAGTCAAATTGAATCGATGAAGCAATGTGAAGCCAAAATTGGTAATGGCAGGACTTTGGAAGTAGTGCTCTGCTTGTTGCTCATATGACAACTCGGAGTATTTAAATTACTCCCACTATCCACATGCTTCGTAGTTTCTTTCTATATTGTAATCGAAAGACTTCAGAATCATAGTAATATTTCTGAATACATATGTACTCAGCACGATGATCGGCATCGATTTTTAAAAACGCATGATAAGGGCATAAGGCTAAAGCCTCTGTCAACCGTATAAATGCCAACTTCGTTTCATCATTTTGCTTCATAAAATACGACAATAATACATACCTTTTGAAAATCACAAAAAGTATCCAGATGCATGAGACAACTCAAATGACCAATTTGAAGGAACCATTCTACTGATAACTAACTACTCCAAAGTCCAATGTCTTTTTATTAATTAAACATTGTTATATACTTGTCATAAGAAAATTCAATTAATGATGGCGTAAGCATTTAAAAGTTTAATCGGGTTTAGTAGGTCCAATTGCACCGATAGATGTCACAACTCACGACACAAAATTCAACTAGTAAGATGGCAGCTAACTCAATTCGCTAGGTAAACCTAATAACAGTCAACACAAATTTAATAAAATAAAACCGATCAAGAAATGATATAATTGAATTCCAAACAATATCCCAAGTACTAGTAATACAAGTCATGAGCTACTAAGACTAGAGTTTTGCACAAATTGATATGAAATAAATATAACTTCTATTTGAAATGTATATAAACAGAATTTAACTCTAAAACTACCTAGGGACAAGTTGTAACCAAATCCAGAAGACAAATATTTCTTCAGTGTCAGCTCCTATCATCTATCGCTTCTCACCTCCATGATCTGCACGCAAGGTGCAGAAGTGCAGTATGAGTGCAATTGACTCCATGTGCCTAGTAAGTATCTTGACTAAATTCGGTGAAGTAGTGATGTCGCTCTTTAATTAAAAGATATTCATTGATATAGCTTGTGCACTAGAATTGCAATAGAAATAATACTAGAACATAATAAAGAGAAGTACAAGAATAAATATGCGAAGCAGTAAATAATTACTAAAATAAATTATGGTCAATATTTCTCAATATCACAACCACTCCTTTCCTTAAAGCGATGACCATCAAACTAGAAAATCCAGAACTTTCATAGTGTGAGAAATATACTCAAGATATCAATTCAATTGGCATGACACCACCCTTCGTGCATATCTCTTCCTCACCAAACATACGTATAACAGTACCAACTAGGTGAAAGAAATGCCAATAATGGTAACCACAAAGTGAAAAGTACACAGGTAGTAATAACGAATAAGCAGTGCATATGGACAACGGTAACTGACTATGTGGGAGGCATAGAAGTAATGATCGCAATTCAGATAGGAGGACATAAATTTTACTAACTCACATGGTAGAAGGCTTACACGAAAGTGCCACAAATGAGAAATGACATAGAAGATGTAGATATAGCAAATAACTCCGACATGGAGTTTTAATAGTTCTGGTTGCTCCGTATCGTGATTTTAGACTTAGAAGTGTGTCTGGATATCGATTTAGATGTCCGTAGGTGGTTTTGGCTTGAATTGGCGGAAGCTGGAAAGTTGAAGGTTTGGATAGTTAAGAAGTTTGACCGAGAGTTGACTTTGTTGATACCGGGCTCAGATTTTGATTCTAAAAGTTGGAATAGGTCCATTGTTTCATTTACCTTGTGTGTAAAATTTGAGGTCAATCGGAGTTGGTTTGATTGGTTCGGCATCGATTATAGAAGTTGAAAATTCATTGTGAGCACGTGATTTTTGTCTCATACGAATCACTCCCAAAAATGCAAAATAAAATAATTTTTTCCTTTTGTGTGCAATTTTATGAATTTCGTGATATTTTTAACTATTGTTTGCATTTATGTGTGCACGTTTATTTGTGCAAATTAATGGAAAGATACAAAAAATATAACATTTGCATTTAGGATTTTATTTTAAGTAAAATTATATTTTACAAGAAAAACATAAAAAAAATAATGTACTTTGCATTTTAGTGTTTAATTGTGTGATTTGGTATTTAATTATTTGCGATAATTATTATTCGAAGTTAATTAGTATTTTTAAATTAAATTGGTTTTATCATTTTTAGGTTATAATTTTGAAATAATAATAATAATAATAATAATAATAATTAACAAAAGAGAAGGAACTCAGAATTGGGCCACTCATCAGTTTTTCCCCAGGCCCAATGAAAAGTCCGGTTAAGTCCAGCCCAAAACTAGCCCCAACCCGGTCCAAATCAACTCATCTCCAAGACCAGTGAAACAACGTAGTATGGAAGTGAAACTACGTTGTTTTAATGTCAATAGATCTCAACCGTTCATCCATCCCCCATCCAACGGTCCAAATATCACCCCGCATCCATGCTATCTAGCCCAACCCATTATTCCTAAACCGGTCCAGCCACACTATGACGACCCGACCCGTCGTCTCGTGAGTTACCGCCCCGTTTTCCCCACTACCTATTTTGTTATGCTTAATTATCAATGTCTTGTGTGGACGAGTTGAATTGGAGTGGAAATGAGACACTTAGTCTCTTTAAGGAAAGGTTTGTTTTGAAAAAGTCAATCAGACGTTGGCTTATGTGTTAGAGGGCTCGGATTTGAATTTCGATGATTTGGTTAGCTTCAGGGGATGATTTGTGACTTAGGAGCATGAACGGAAGTATTTTTGGAGGTCCGGTGTAGAATTAGGCTTGAATTGGCGAAGTTAGTATTTTGGCGATTTCCAGTGGATAAGTGAGATTTTGATTCGGGAGTCAGAATAGAATTTCGAGAGTTGTTGTAGCTTCGTTAGGTAATTTGGGATGTGTGTGTGCAAAATTTTAGGTCATTCGGACGTGGTTTGCTTGGATTTTTGATCGAATCCGTGTTTCGGAAGTTTTAGAAGAATTTAGGCTTGAATCCAATGTAATTTGATGGTTTTAGTGTTGTTGGATGTGTTTTTATGATTGCAACAAGTTTGAATATTGGTATTTTTGGTTGAGATCCCGAGGGCCTCGGGGTGATTCCGGATGGCCAACCGGATGAATTTTTGAAGTTGTGAAGTTCTGGTCTCCTGGTATCTGGTATTTTTGCTTTTGCAGAAATTGGACCGCAGATGCGGTTCCGCAGAAGCGAAGGAGAAGTCGCAAGTGCCAAAATGGGCCTGGAGGCAGGTTCCGCAGAAGCGGAGGTCCGGACCGCGGAAGCGGTCCTGGGCGAAATGAGGGAATCCGTAGAAGCGACATTTTTATCGCGGAAGCAGAAATAGGCCTGGGCAGAGAGGTTAAGTTCTGGAAATGGGACTTCGTTCCCATTTCCCATTTTTGACGATTTGGAGCTCGGATAAGGCAATTTTTCGGGAGATTTTTGGAGAGAACAACGGGGTACGTATTCTTAACTCGATTTTGGTTATATTACTCGAATCTATTGCAAGTTTTATCGTTTATCCATGAATTTAAGGGGGGAAAAACTTAGAACCCTCTTGGATAGATTTGAGGATTTGAAGATCAAAACGATATGGGAAATTTATAAATTTGATACGGTTAGACTCGTGGCGAGATAAGGAATCCGTTGATGTTAATTTTTTAAGTTTCGAGACGTGGGCCCGAGGCTCGAGTTTGTCAAATTCGTGAATTTTGATATTTTTCGATTGGGTATTGTCTCTTTAGCATAATGCGACATATTCGTTGTGATTTTGAGCAGATTCGTTGACCAAGGAGGCTAATTTGAGAGGCAAGGGCATAGCGAGCTAGACTTTGACCGTCTTGAGGTAAGTAATTGATGTAAATGATGTTCTGAGGGTTTGAAACCCCGGAATTTCATATCGTAATGCTATATTGAGGTGTTTTACACGCCAGATAACGAGCATGTGGTAGAGCGCCGTTGGGGATTGTGACTTGGTCTGTCCCGAGAGATGTTTTTACCGTTTTTTCTATTTGAACTAAATTGAGAATCATCCTTACTTGGATTTAATTGTTACATTTGGGCTTTTGCTAATTATTTGAATCCTTCAGGGATTGATATCACTGCTTTCGCATATTTTGCATATCATTTGATCTCAGTCCAAGGTTTTAAATACTGTTTGCAAACTCAGCCATCTTCCTAAGATTTGAAAACTTAAATGATATTTCTAAATGATATTTTTTGGTTGAAAACCACTGTTTTATAAATGCCCAAGGGGCTTATGATGGTTTTTGGACTGAGCACGGATCGGGATGCGCGCCGCAGCAGTATTACATTGATATTGAGGCCGAGAGCCTAGTTGAATACATTGATATTGAGGCTGAGAGCCTAGTGCATTATACTGATATTGATATGAGGCCGAGGGCCTAGTTTTGATGCCACGAGATAGCTTGATATTTTGCTTGGGCTGTAAGAGCCCCTCCGGAGTCTGTACACACCCCCATGAGCGCCGTCGACGATAAATAAATGGATGGCTCGGGCTGCACGCCGTAGTACGTACCGGAGTGTACCGTCATATGCATTGCATTGCATCTCATGCATTGTTATTTATCTGTTATACCTGCCTTCGTATTTGTATTCTAATTTCATTGACTTGTTTCTTCATTATTTGATGTTCTAAACTGCCAGTTATAGTTTACCTTGTATTTTTCATGATTTCTTATTCTCAGCCTTTATTTATGTTTATTACTCACTGGGTCGGAATACTCACATTACTCCCTGCACTTTGTGTGCAGATCCAGTTACACTACAAGCTGAGTGAGGATTTGTTTAGCTGAGCAGCAGTATCCGAGAGTATCGAGGTAGCTCCATGGCGTTCGCAGCCTTGATCTCTCCCCTCTATCTCTATCTTTTATTCCGTATTTTCCTAGACAAACTTGTAATAGGTGGATATTCTTTATTAGAGGCTCATAATCGTGAAACCGAATTCTATTGGACTATGGTGTAGTATTTTAACTGAACTTCCACAGATTTTATTATTTATAAAATTGAAAATAATGACTTAGTAATTCTCTATGTTATTTATCTATAATCTGATTAAGAATTAGGATAATGTTGTTGAATGGTCGGGCTTGCCTAGCAGTGTGTTGGGCGCCATCACGACCAGGTTTGGGGTCGTGACAAGTTTGTATCAGAGCCTAGGTTACTTGGTCTCGCGAGTCATGAGCCGGTTTAGTAAAGTCTCGCGGATCGGTACGGAGACGTCTGTATTTATCCTCGAGAGGCTGCAGAACCTTTAGGAAAACTTCACATTCTTGAATTCTTATCGTGTGTCCTTGATTCATCTTGAAAAGAAACTTTTGAAATTCCTTCCACGCGTTCGTATGCGCGCATGAGCGCTCAGTATCAGATGTGCCTTGATGGCTTGTGATTCACCAATCGAGGGGCGAGGTGTAATCTTTGTGGGGTTATGGTGGGCAAGTCTGGAGGACTTGAGGTTGGATCTTTGCTTATGGCTGGAGCGTCGAGGTGATGATTGTGTGAACAAGTGTTTTTGGAACTTATATGTTTGGTAGTGTCCCCGTTAGTGGAAATGACGGTTGTGGCTATATGATGAGTATGTTAGTACTACGAGGCGTATTCATATGAATTGGAAGCGACGAGAAGGGGTCTGTTGAATGATGGAAGAATTAGTAAATGCTTGAAGTCTATCTTGATTCAATTAAAACCCGAGTTATGGGCATGTGAAGAATCTTTTCATGACTCCTAGTTGGGAGTGAAGTAAATTTCATGTTGCGGTATGAGTACAGACTCAGGAAGATCAAGTAACTGCGTAATGCTTATGGCGGTGGAAGGTATACAAAAATTTTATATTGAGGCGAAGCAGATGGGTTATCTCCCGCGAAGTGTGCTGAGGCGGTGTGATCCTCATGTGAATGACAGAAAATATCATGTGCAAATGAATTGTAAGTGTTGAAGTTTGAAATTTTGGTTCGCTTAAGAGAGTGAGTTTAACTGTTGCGAGATTGCCAAAGAGTTGAAGTACTAGATGAAATGTGTTTACACAAGCTTACAGAGGATTTGAGTTTAACCTCACTATGGTATTGAGGCAACAATGGAGTATGTGCGTTATGAGTATAGAGTGTTGTGATGTATGGCTTCGAGCCAAGTTGGGGAGCTTGCTATTGGTTAGCGGATTGTGCGGTTATGTACTATGTTAGTTCCAATTTGATGCATGTTGATGATTCAGTTCTGGATATTGAAATTGGGTCGAGAATGGCACGAGTGAAGGACAATTTTTGACAAGATGTCATGAGCTCAGATGAGCAGGAGAGAAGTTTTGATGTTTACGGTAAGTTGGTATTGTCTTCAGCATCACCTAAGATCGGTGTTTTGTAAAAAGGGTTTTGCGTCCTGGTTAATGATTCTTGATCGCTCTTCAGTGTTAGTGCGACATGTGGTTTGGAGGTACGCTCCAGATATTGTCGTGGTAGGTTGTGGGAGTGTGTCCCACGGGAAGATTATATAAGTGTGGCATGTGATCACTTGATTGATTAAAGATGTAAACCAAGTATGAAGTTTGTGATAGTGTCTTTAAATTGAAGATTCATGCCTGGAGGGCACTTGGCATATTGGGTTGTGAATTGGGGAGGATTACTCTGATTGTGATGGTTGTTCTTGTGTGTTATGAGAAAAATGGGAGTTATTATGGACCTTTGAAAGGTTATCAGACTAGTTCAGTGTGATCAGAATCAGCTTGAAGTCGGCGGATAGATTTAATGTGAATAATGGCTCTATATCATGCCAGATGTGTGCATTTTAGTAACGCGGTCCTCATGAAGGAGTAGTTAGGTTGATGTTTCGTTGTCAGATATTTCGCGTAGTGATGCATTGCTCCGTGTGAGTTGTGAGATGGCTTGAGAAATTGCTATGTGTCGAGAATTCGCGTAGGAATGACGTTATATGAGCATCTTGGCTCTTGAAATTCAGACTGTACATCGCACCTCAGTTGTGCTTGAGTTTTGTAGCTTATAACGCTATATGTCCCTCAGAGATATTATTATGCACTTAGTATGCTTACAACCAATACTCGGTATTTTGTTTTAATGAGCAAATTTGGCTCGATGTGCATCTCCTTATGTGAGATGTATATGTGGATCGGGTGGCACGCCGCCATGGGTATGTTATCTGGATCGGGTTGCACGCCGCAATAGTGTGATGTTGAGTATAGTTTTCTATATGCTATTTTGTATGCCTTGCTTCCTTTTTTCTAAGGAAAGTTCGTATTAGTGCATGGGATTGGTAATTCCTTCTAGAGTTCGTTTTCTTTTTGTATCACGTTCGAATTGGTATCCTATTGGCATATTGGGGCATCATATGCGGCTTTTGATTATGTCTGGGGTGGCTTATTGCCTGAGCAGTTCGTAATGGGTAAGACGAGATCATTGAATTTGAGATCAGTGCAATCTGAGTATATGAAGTAAATTAAGGGGCTAAGACCATTGTTTGGTTTAGAATGAGGTGATAGTTCTTGCCAGAAGTATAGACCCAATGAATTATTGATTCGGCGGTGCTATGAATTTATACAGATCTCATCTGTCGTGTCGGTATTGTAAGAATTTGAACAAGACCTATGTATGTCATGCAGAGCATGGGATGTGTAATGATTTTTCTTCTAGATGGGATCAATGGAAGTTCTTGACTAGTTGAGTATGTAAACGTTCATGGTTCGGAAGGGAGGTGAAGTCCTCATGTTACCTTAGGATGATATGGTATATGCGATATGTTGTGAAGGATTGAGATTTGCATGTGTAAGGTTATGGTTCAGTTCTGAATGGAAATTCATAACATTCTTAGGCGGTACAGGCAGCTTTAGGTGATAAGAGAAATGAGCTTAAGATGATTAGGGTGAATGATCTTCAGATGATTAAGGAAATTGTATTTCTAATCATAGTGATTTGTAGAGGGTATATGTTTCAGAAAAAGGCCAATGTGATTAAGTTGGTAGCACTTCAATAGTATTGTGGCACTTTAAGGCTGGATCGACTGCTGATATTTGAGTTGCTTGTATGGCACATGGAAATTTTAGAGTATTTATCTTGGGATAATTGGGTATTAAAGGTGTGCATATATTCGCACGGTGGAAACTGGAATCAGGTATGATGATTTGTGTGTCATATGGAGTTGGAGACTGGGAGTTCTCATGTACAAGCTAGGTTGTGTGGTGGATCATGTGTATTCGGCACCGTTTAGCGGCAATTGGGATTTGGAGGCTCGATTGGATCTTTGTTTGCTGGTATGTTAGATTTTGGATGTGATGTCGAAATTCAGACTGGTTATCTTAATGTTGAGTGATTCTAAACTATTGCGCTACGGGTAATACCGAAAATGCCACGGGTTGAGTGATGAAGTACGTTGGATTATGTTTTAGCAGAGTGGTTTATATTTCCAAGGACCAGTGGACGGTTGGGAAGGATTGCTGTCTTAATTAGGCATTCGTGATGGATGTCAGTGCAAAGGTTGCTATCATTAATTCAGTTCCGGTGTTGAAGGACTTTTGGATGCGTTTCGTGTGGCTAGGCATGTTACCGGGCGAGGTTGTTGATTTCGGTATTAATTTGGTGCCAGACACCGGATCGTCTGGATCCGATAGGAGTTTTAGTAGTGGAAGTTAAGCGGGATGAGTAATTGGGTGTTGCTCGATGAATAACGTACCGGTTATGTTCTATCAGGTTTGCGTGGTCTGTGTTCTTTATTTCACCGTGGGTGTAATGATTTGCTTTGGCTCCAGACATCAATTGAGCATGGTTGTCGATTTTAAGCATAGTGACTTGAGGTGTTTCATGTGGAGTAATATTTGGATAGGATTGCGCGTTGCAGCAAAGTTGTGTGGAAACATGACCTTGCGGGTCAAATTTGTGTGTCTTATTTCTATGATGTGAGAAAAGGTCTCAGCCTTGTGTTGCGGCAGTACTGATGAGTTTGAGGTACAGCTCTCTCAGTTGAGTCATTTTCATGATTTAAGTATGTTTGGACCGTTTCTTATTGGTGCACGTATTATGCATGTTGTGGCTTAGGCATATATTGATATGTCATGTCACCAGAGTGGTGTGTTGGGTTCGAAGTGATCGTTGGGGTCATTACTGAATACAAACGGATTTGATTTCAACATGTTTAATGGGTAAATATCGAGGTTCGGTTCAAAAATTTATTATGCTAATTGCTAGAGGAGAAATGGCCTCATGAATGGTTGATCTGAGCAATGGTTATGGTCATATAATTGCACCTAAGGTTGCAGGAATGGTCTATTACAGCTGGTTCAGACTTACTCTGAATGTTGGTGTGAGGTTCTGATCTTGTGTACAATTCCGAAAAGGTGAAATGTGGCTCTACAATTTATGGGCTAGACTATATTGTGTGATTTTAGTTAAAACACGTTATCGGACCCATGTGAGATAGGTTAACATGGGATCATCCTCGGTTTTATGCTTGATAAGGTCACTCAGCTTTTGGTTGGCTTGTAGGACAACTCTGGGTACGCTCGAGGACGAGCGTTTGTTTAAGTTGGGGAGGATGTGATGACCCTACCCGTTGTCTCGTGAGTTACCGCCCCGTTTTCCCCACTACCTATTTTGTTATGCGTAATTATCAATGTCTTGTGTGGACGAGTTGAATTGGAGTGGTTTTGATAAGAAATGAGATACTTAGTCTCTTTAAGGAAGGTTTATTTTGGAAAAGTCAACCAGATATTGACTTATGTGTTAAAGAGCTCGGATTTGAATTTCGATGATTCGGTTAGCTTTGGGGGATGATTTGTGACTTAGGAGCGTGATCGAAAGTATTTTTGGAGGTCCGGTGTAGAATTAGGCTTGAATTGGCGAAGTTAGTATTTTGGCAATTTTCGGTGGATAGGTGAGATTTTGATCCGGGAGTCGGAATGGAATTCTGAGAGTTGCTGTAGCTTCGTTACGTGATTTGGGATGTGTGTGCAAAATTAGAGGTCATTCGGACGTGGTTTGGTTGGGTTTTTGATCGAATGCATGTTTCGGAAGTTTTAGTAGAATTTAGGCTTGAATCCGATGTAATTTGATGGTTTTAGTGTTGTTGGATGTGTTTTTATGATTGGAACAAGTTTGAATAATGTTATAGGATGTATTGGTATTTTTTGTTGAGGTCCCGGGGGCCTCGGGGTGATTCCGGATGGCCATCGGGATGAATTTTTGGAGTTTGGAAAGTCCTGGTCAGCTGGTATCTGGTATTTTCGCTTCTGCGGAAATTGGACCGCAGATGCGGTTCCGCAGAAGCGAAGGAGAAGTCACAGGTGCGAAAATGGGCCTAGAGGCAGGTTCCGTAGAGGTGGAGGTCCGGACCGCAGAAGCGGTCTCGCTTGTGCGAAAAATGGACCGCAGAAGCGGTCCTAGGCGAAATGAGGGAATCCGCAGAAGCGGAAGTCGCAGAAGCGACATTTTTATCGCGGAAGCAGAAATAGGCCTGGGCACAGAGGTTAAGTTCTGGAAATGGGACTTCGTTCCCATTTCCCATTTTTGATGATTTGGAGCTCGAACAAGGCGATTATTCGGGATATTTTTAGAGAGAACAACGGGGGAAGTATTCTTAACTCGATTTTGGTTATATTACTCGAATCTATTGCAAGTTTTGTCATTTATCCGTGAATTTAAGGGGAAAAACTTAGAACCCTCTCGGATAGATTTGAGAATTTGAAGGTCAAAACGATATGGGGAATTTATAAATTTGTTATGGTTAGACTCGTGGCGAGATAAGGAATCCATTGATGTTAATTTTTCTGAATTTCGAGATGTGGGCCCGGGGCTTGGGTTTTTTCAAATTCGTGAATTTTGATATTTTTTGATTTCTTTCGATTGGGTATTGTCTCTTTTGCATAATGCGACATATTCGTTGTGATTTTGAGCAGATTCGTCACACGAGGAGGCTAATTTGAGAGGGAGGGGCATAGCGAGCTAGACTTTGACCGTCTTGAGGTGAGTAATTGATGTAAATGATGTTATGAGGGTTTGAAACCCCGGAATTTCACATCGTAATGCTATATTGAGGTGACTTACACGCCAGATAATGGGCATGGGGTAGAGCACCGTTGGGGATTGTGACTTGGTCCGTCCCGAGAAATGTTTTACCGTGTTTTCTATTTGAACTAAATTGAGAATCATCCTTACTTGGATTTAATTGTTACATTTGGGCTTCTTGCCAATTATTTGAATCCTTCAGGGATTGATATCACTGCTTTCGCATACTTTACATATCATTTGATCTCAGTCCAAGGTTTTGAATACTATTTGCAAACTCAACCATCTTCCTAAGATTTGAAAACTTAAATGATATTTCTAAATGATATTTTTGGGCTGAGAACCACTGATTTATAAATGCCCAAGGGGCTTATGATGGTTTATGGAGTGAGCACGGATTGGGCTGCGTGCCGCAGCAGTATTACATTGATATTGAGGCCGAGAGCCTGGTTGAATACATTGATATTAAGGACGAGAGCCTGGTGGATTATACTGATATTGATATGAGGCCGAGGGCCTAGATTTGATGCCACGAGATGGCTTGATATTACGCTTGGGCTGTAGGAGCCCCTCCGGAGTCTGTACATACCCCAAATGAGCGCCGTCGACGATAAATAAATGGATGGCTCGGGCTGCACGCCGCAGTGGGTACCAGAGTGTACCGTCATATGCATTGCATTGTTCTTTATCTGTTATACCTGCCTTTATATCTGTATTCTGATTTCATTGACTTGTTGCTTCACTATTTGATGTTCTAAACTGCTAGTTATAGTTTACCTTGTATTTTCCATGATTTCTTATTCTTAGCCTTTATTTATGTTTATTACTCACTGGGCCGGAGTACTCACATTACTCCCTACACCTTGTGTGCAGATCCAGGTACACTACAGGCTGAGTGAGGATTTGTTTAGCTGAGCAGCAGTATCCGGGAGTATCGCGGTAGCTCCATGGCGTTCACAACCTTGATCTCTCCCCTCTATCTTTATCTTTTATTCCGTATTTTCCTAGAGAGACTTGTAATAGGTGGATATTCTGTATTAGAGGCTCATAATCGTGACACCAGATTCTATTGGTCTATGGTGTAGTATTTTAACTGAACATCCGCAGATTTTATTGTTTATAAACTTGAAAGTATTGACTTAGTAATTCCCTGTGTTATTTATCTATAATCTGATTAAAAATTTGGGATAATGTTTTTGAATGGTCGGGCTTTCCTAGCAGTGTGTTGGGCGCCATCACGATCGGGTTTAGGGTCGTGACACACACTTAGTCAAAATGACGCCGTTTCCTCTACTCTAATTGATTTGAGCCATCGATCCACTTCAATCCAATAATTAGAATCCATTTTTTCTATTTTAATAAAATTAGTCTAAACAACCCGACCTCCCATTTCATTTCCCCCCCCCCCCCCCCCC